>JABASM010001714.1:0-13331 GCA_019776545.1 Brachystomella parvula | reverse complement strand
GGGGGCTTTACGAGCTAACTACGAAAAAAGCTAGGTTTTAGGTAGCTAATGTCAACACTCTTCTGTAAAGAACTTCGTCATCCAGCGCAGTTTTAATTCTGTACTTTTGCATGTACGTCACTGGAATGTTAACAGTTAATTTTTTCAAACAAATAATAAAAGCTTGTCAATACTGCTGTAGTACAGAACTTGAATTACTAAACTTCAAACTTAATTCTGGGCAATGGGCCTCTCTATCCCGAGTTTACGACAATGACAGACAATTTTCGGCAAATTCGAATCGCAAATGTCGAATGGACGCAAATGATTCCATTTGTACTCGAATTCGAGAAAACGAAAAACGACATTTAAAATACAACTATACGAATTTTAAGACCCAAGATTCGAATCAATCAAAATTCGAATACAAATTCCGAACTCAAAAATCCGGAATTCGGATAGGAATTTCCGACGGGTCAAGATTAGCATCATTCGCACTTCGATTCTACCGAATTGCTGCTCTTGCTTGTCTAGGACTTTAGAGCGGAATTCGACTTGCCGAAGAGAGAGGATTGGTAGGTATCCACAGTGAGGCCGATTACGTGGTGAACTGGAAAACTCTGATTCACAGGGTGATCGTAGTTTATTTAATTAAAAATGGCGCCAAGCGTTTCTCAACTTGAATGAAAAGCTTGTGAGCCGCATCCCAAAAAACATTCAATCTCATTCTGAAAGTGGAAAACGTTTTTAAGGTACTTCCAAGCTCCGACTCCATTTTCTCCGTAAGATGACCGCAAAGAAATGTGAGAGAATTCGTATATCGTCCCTTAAGATGCAAAAGGTCGTATCTGCAAGTCCCGCCAAAAGCAAAAAGTCGTATCTACAAATCCATCTAAAAGCAAAAAGACGTATCTTCTGGGGAAAAGAGTGAGGGTTACGACTTTTTGCTTTTAGAGGGATTTGTAGATACGACCTTTTGCATCTTAAGCGACGATATGCGTTTTTTGGGATACGAATTACAAGCCTGCCCAGTTTCATTCAAGTTGAGAAACGTTTGAAAAAACTACACCATTTAAAAAGGGATTACTAGATAAAAAAAGTAAAGTCACCCTGTAATTTAACACTTTGAAAATCTTTTCCTCAGGTTGTATCTTATTGGCATTGGGGGCTCGTGAAGGTTGGACAGTGGGTGAGAAACCGCTAATCGAGCCATCTGGTCCGGTAATCAAAAATCCTGGGGATTCACTTGAGCTTAAATGCTCCGGCTCATCACCGGTCGCCTGGGACTTTAACGGATATCAGCAGGTCAGTCTCAAGGTTTCCTAAGCATTTGCCAATGATTTTTTACTACTATTCCACCAGTTCGTTCCATAATACCGGTTATTGACATCTGGAGGCTTCCAAGCTTGAGGTTTTCCGTAAGACGTGGTCAAGCTTGTCAGCAAAAGTAAAACGTGTCTACTATCATGCTACTATGAATATGATAGCATATTGCTAACATGCAAAAATCCTTTCTGGAACTGCTGCTAGTGGAAAGCAAATGGATGATTACCGTAAATTTCCAAATAGTAGCCTTCGGCTACTATTCATTCCATTGACTTTCAAACCCCGGCTACTACAGAGGGTGATTTGGCCTTATTGAATCACTCTTCTTTCCGCGCTATCTCCCTAAAGATTAGTCCAATGATCATGAAATTTTGACAGGTTTTCGGAGAGACATTTCCTGTTACGGTCGATTTTTTACCCGACCTATTTTCCTGTTTTCATCGCCGAAATTTTTGCTCGAACGCAAAGCACACTTTCCTAGCTTTTCCAGAGGATGTTAAACCTTCTTGATGAGCAAACTCCTATGAGTCTTAACTTTTTTTTTCTAAAATTTGACTTGCTTACTTAAGAAGCACTGTTAAACATCCGAGATGTTTATATCAACCTGGCTATCCAAGGTTTTGTTGAACAATGCTGGTTCCGTGGCGTCAGTCAGAAGTTTCTCCACCCGCGGTTTCATTCTTTCTTTTTCTTCTAGGAATAACTTGAGCTATTCGCCGGATCCTCGCGAATTTAGACAGAGTTGTTATAACAGCTTCCTCAGTCAGGCTTGGGGGATTAATCCGTACGTTTTTGTTGGTCTTCCGCCGACCTAAAGGCTGAAATGCGACATTGCTTGTGGAATTTGCAAGTTTTTTGCGTCTAACTTTTTTTTTCAGCAAATAGACTGCTAAAGCTTGTGAAGTAAAAAATTGAACAAAACAGGGAGGGTATCTAGAATAACTGGTTAAAATTTTAAAAGAATCGGTTGAAGAACTTATGAGCAATGTCTGGAAGAATAAGTTGGACGAATACGTCTCTGGAAAAGCTCGAGAAGGGTGATTTGCGTTCGAGCAATTATTTCGGCGATGAAAAAAGAAAAAAAGGTCAGGTAAAAAATCGACCGTAACAGGAAATGTCTCTCCGAAAACTTTTTAAAATTTCATGATGATCGGACTAATCCTTAGGGAGATAGCGCGGAAACAAGAGTGATTCAATAAGGCCAAATCACCCTCTGTACTATAAGGAACCGCCCACTATTTTATTAATACTATTTTTACTCATATAATTTTATTTTCAATAATTTTTTTCAGCTTCAATTCTTTTTCTGCAGCCTCCCCTGATTTGGATTTTGCAAATTGCATTACTTTAAGTTTGAAGTCAATATCAAAAGATATTTTTTTTGGCATTTTTACAACTGTTTTTTTTAAAGTAAAAGAATTAAATGAAGAAAGGCTTAAAGACAGGAAGCCCGGCTGTTATTTGGGACCGGCTACTATTCATCCCCCTGAATTTTGACCCCGGCTACTTNTTTTTTTTAAAGTAAAAGAATTAAATGAAGAAAGGCTTAAAGACAGGAAGCCCGGCTGTTATTTGGGACCGGCTACTATTCATCCCCCTGAATTTTGACCCCGGCTACTTTTTGGAATCCGGCTACTATTTGAAAATTTACCGTATTCAAAATTTTTTTATAGGATGACAGTCGGATTGAAGTGAAAACTACTTTCTTCAGCACGACGCTAACCATTGCTAACTTGTCGTACCTGGATAGGCATACTTTCTACTGTCGCCTTAACCAGAGCACTAGTGATTCCCCTGCTTTCGGGGAAACTGCCGTGGATGTTTACATCGATGGTAAATAATACAAGTCCATTTTCACACTTTCATAATTTCTTAAACATTAATTTTTATGTACAATTTATTCATTACAGATCCAGAGCATTTACTTCTTTTCACTGAAATTCAATTTCCAATCGTCAATGTTAATAAGGGGAGGAGAAACACGATTCCATATTGTAAGGTCACACACCCGGATGTCCATGTCGTACTGACACATTATGGAAAAGACGTTGTGAGTTAAAACTGAACATATTGGGTCGTTCAGAGGAAGTTGTCGGACGACAAAAAAGTGCATCGAAAGTTTTCAGGTACCATACCAAACGCAAAAGACGTAATAGAAAGTCTAATCAACAACTTAGCTCGTTGGTTACATTTTTTATTACGTAATATGCGTACGGTACCTAAAAACTTTCTATGTGTTTTTTTCTGGTCCGACAACCTCCTCCGAACAACCCAATACTTCTGGCAGTTGGCAAATAATGAAACATCTTCCGAGTCTTTAATTTTTGCTGGATTATTCAGCTGGAAATGCCAACTTGGTCCTACTCGACTGCGGATGGGTTTGTAGTCGACCCTGTCGTAACAGAAACGGAAGGACAGTACTATTGTACGGCTGAACGAGGCGAGAAAATGGAGGAGTATAATATTTACTTGCTAGTCATTGGTATGTATTTTGGAATTCTTCTTTAGGCGTCTATTACAGGCATTGTTCATGCTTTTTTCATCGCTCACTCCGATTAAACCCTAGCCTTTCATGAAGTTGAGGGTCAAGGCCAAGTGTGCGGGTCGGGATGCGCTCCTGCAAAACTTTCTATAAATCAAGCTTTCAAGTTTAGTTGGGTGCATTTGCATAAATTTAAAAGCGCGCTGGAGTGGAGGGTGACCCCAACATGTGACCCAGGGTGACTGAAATCCCCAACATGTGAAAATCCCCAATGTGAAAAAACTCATCTCTCGCAATTTGGGTTTGCCAGTGCTTTAAGGAATACCAATATTTTAGAACTTTTAGTGTTGCATTTAATGAATGCTTACTCTATGGAAAGGTGACGCTGGATGGTAAAAAGCATAAAGTCCATCAACTCAACTGTCGTTGCAAATTTTTAGACGGGATTTTCGTATCGGCATTTTCATAAATTGGGGATTTTCACGGGGATTTTTGTTTTGGGGATTTTCATATGGAACCGGGCGGTGTATATTTTCACCCTAGAACGACGAAAGGTGTAGAAGCATGTAGCTTTTCTCTGGAGGATGTGCACGCACCCCTGGTGAAAGCTCCAAAAGACTTCTAGTTGTAGAGTTAACTAGCTGCGTGAACATTTAATTCTGATTTTCTAACTTTCAGTTTCTAGTGGGCTGCGTCGACACCCTGTTATCAACTCCACATTGGCTCAGTCTGTTCAAGTTGGTGGTACTTTTACCTTATTTTGTGAAGTTGAATCCGATCTCCAAGCCTATTTCACACTCAATTGGACTCAACCAGTGGATGTGGTTCAAGTAAGAATAAAGAGCTTACAAGAAATAGAGAGCATTTGTCCATATTTTCAAGTCGTCCCATTTTGAAAATACAAAATTTAAAAATCTGAAAACTGGGAAGAATCTTCTACGAAAGTCGAAGAATTCCCTAGAAATGTTCATATTTTTAAGTTTAGTATTTTCAAAATGCGACGACTTGAAATCTTTGGACGAAAGCTCTCCATTTCTTAAACGCTCTTTAGTTCATGAGGCCCCTCTCTCCACTCTTCCTTCCCATAGTTTCTAACTCTTCATTTTGTTTCTAGTCTCCAAGGGCCACAACGAATCTTACCGACGTCCCTGCCGCCCACAAACGATTTATTTCTAGTCTGACAGTAACGAATGCAACGAAGGAAGACGGGACAAAACTCTACGTCTGCTCAGCGAGTATCAAGGGCGTTATTTACTCTGCCAACACAACCGTTAGCGTTTTCGGTAAGATTTTAAATTCTAAAACGTCGATACCACAGAAACCTTACCATTTTATTCCTACTCTAGCTCCAGGTGAAGAATTTTTGGAAGTTAATTCAACGAACGGTGGAAATATTACCGTAAATGCTTCAAAAGAAGAAGCCGTTTGGATTATTAACGTCTTCGGGTTTCCACGTCCTGAGAATTTCCATTGGAAGAATTCCAAGGGTGGGATTATATCAACTGGGCGGAACTCTCGGCATTCCTTGGTATACGAGGTTGAGAAAAACCAAGTATTCCTCACGATCAGCCGGGTGACGATGCGTGACAGCGGGCGCTATCAGTTCACAGCAGCAAATAACAACGTCTCTGCCTCAATGGATTTATTCCTCACTGTCCGAGGTAAGTCAATTTTCTCATTAATATTTTTCAGAAGGTCAGGTTGACGAATTTTCCTTCTAGATCGACCAGAAGTTCACCTCTCTACCAATCGCACGTTTTTCCGTGTGAATAAAAACTATTTATTCTCCTGCCGTGCTACGGGGTTTCCTTATCCAAGTATCAGTTGGTACTTTAAGCTTTGTGAAACTGAGGATTTGGACGAGTCCAGCTGTGGACCTTTCGAGAGTTTCCAAGTAAGGAATTTTGAAAGTATAATAAATGCTGGAATCAGAGGGAAAATTTTTTAAAATTATTTTCTAGCCAACACATTCCGTTGAACATGTTGCTTATAACGATGCTCCAAGGAGCTCAGTCCAAAGCACATTTCTCGCCATTCCAGGAACAGGATACGTGCTTTGTACTGCGAGTAACAGCATCGGAAAGGATGAAGAGGCTGTTCTCATCACAGCAGTTGGTGAGAAGGATTAGATTTTTTCTACACGCTAAAACTTTTGTAAGGAAATCGCTTCTCCATATTTTTATGTTTATTTCTGGGTTTAGATTTTCCAGAATCTGGAAAGTTTGGATTTGGAATACATGGAATGTACGGGGAAGCAGATATTCAGCCGATTGAAACCGAATCCGTGAGCTACATCTGCTCCATATCCAAATATAATTTCACGAATCATATCCAGTGGTTTTATCGAGGTGGGGTTAGTTCAAATGAAGTTCCAGCTGAACAGTTAGCAGGTCTGTCTGCATTTTAGCAGAATTTTTAAAGTTCACATGGTGTATAAAAAATTTTAATAATTACAGGCGTGACATTGACGGAAAATTCAACGGACTGGTCCCACCGGCGGGAACTGAAAATTCAAAACCTGACTACTGCGCACAGTGGGATTTACCGCTGTGAGGTAGAGCCTCTCCATGGGGATGAGAACGTTGAGTTACTCTCGGAGCAAATCCATGTCAAAGTTCGTGTGATGGAAGCTCCAGTTATCATAGGAAGTAATTTGAACGAAACCTCCATCTCAACTGGCTCCACATGGAAGTATGGGAAGCTCTACTGTAATGCTACCGGGGTCCCTGAGCCGGTTGTTGTCTGGTTTAAGGTAAGCGCTAAATATTTCGTCCACGACTACTATTCTCAGATTTAATTCATTTTTGTTTTCTTTGTATGATTTACACAGGACGGTGAACTGATTGAAAACACACCGGCTTTGCAAGATGAAATTATAATTGGGAAGACTTTCATTGATTTCAAAGGCTTGACGTCAGCTTACACTGGGCGATACGTTTGCATGGTCTCAAATCGTGCTGGATCTGTCAGCAGATTCACCGACATTTCCGTTTCTAAAGAAAGTATGGTTTTCTCAACAACAATTATTTTCTAATATAATGGAAAATAATTTTCATTTACGTACTAGACCAGTGGGAGTTGATCATTTTTGTCATTGGACTAGCAATAGTTCTCGTCTGTGTCTCCATGTTTTCTGTCTTCCAGTTCTACAGGGATCAAGTGAGTTCTTCATGCTTTCCAAAATATTTTACTCAACTAAAGCTCGAATATTGGGATACAGATTCAGAAAAAACAGAATTTTAAATTCCGTTTATTTTTTAAAATATTCCGTTTAGGCATTAGAATTACACTGATTTGTAGAAGTCCCGAAATTGTGGATTTTGCGTAGTACCATATAGCAACCTATGACATAAGAACCAAAGTCCCAGTTTATTTTTCGCAAATAGAGCGGAACAGATATTAATACTTTTCTGCTACTTTTCTCAATTTTACAGCATAGGGGAAAAAATGAATAATTTTTTTATAGAACTAATCGGATCTTTGAAATTATTCCCTTTGCCAAGCACGAGATTTTTATTTTTTTCTTGTTTTTTCTTCCTTGTAGAAAATGAAACGATGGTTGAAGAAGCTGAACCTTCAAGATTTTGAGAATGGAGACGTTGAAAAGCTTAATCCAGAGGAAGGGATTGAGGGTCAAGTGAATTTACTACCCTACGACAAAAAGTTTGAGTTTCCACGGGAAAGACTGAAGCTTGGTAAGGAGATGAGTATTTTGCTTGAGATTTGAGAATTATGTAGCGAACTGTACTGAAACTTGAGGTTAATGTGTAAGGTATGCGAATCGGATCTGGAGCATTTGGACAAGTGGTTGTGGCCGAGGCAATGGGGATCAAAGAAGGAGAGGCTCGAACGACTGTAGCTGTCAAAATGGTGAAACCAAATTCCGATGAGAGTCACTTCAAGGCATTAATGTCCGAACTCAAAATAATGATTCACTTGGGGACGCATGTAAACGTTGTAAATCTCCTCGGAGCGTGTACAAAGCAGTTGTACAAAAAGCGTAAGAAAAAATATTTGAAGCAGAGAATAAAATAAAACTGACGGAATCCCTTTAATATTCGGATTTAAGGTGAGCTACTCGTCATTGTTGAATATTGTCAATTCGGGAGCTTACTCAGCTACCTCCATCGTCACCGGAAGGATTTTGTGGATCAGTTGGACAGGAATTTGGACATCGTTGACCCTGATATTTGTTTTCCAATTGAACAGCTCTGTCAGTCACCGCATAGGTAATACTATACGACTTGATCTCTGCCTTTGCTTCATTTTGCTAATGCAATTTTTAGAAAGTTGGCTTGTGGATGTAGAAAAACGTATTCCGCTTTTCGCTTCATAAAATAATGACTAAATCTAACACTCGGTTTTCTTTCTTGTTTGGTTTTGCTTCGGTATTTGGGAAATTTTTTCTTTGGGATGCTGCTCGGTGATTGGTGGACTAATCTTTTAACCAACTCAACGGTGGGGTTCAGACTCAATTATGCAGCCTTAACTTTTACCGACAGTGGAAACGAGGCGGAGAGAGTAACCGCAAACGGCTACCACACCATGTGCCAACTCCAAATGGATTCTCCTGACGCCGATGGGAAATGTGGACAGGGTTCAATGCGCCCGAACCGAAGGAATTCCGATGACTACGCCCCTAGTACCCATGTTCAAAGTATGTGTACAGACATGAGCTACGTCTCAAACTCACCCACGGTTGTTGGGACTGATGGACGGAAGCGAAATTCCTCCACGTCTACGTGTAATGGACACTACAGAGGAGTTTACCAGTATCGTGACGTCAGGCCAATCACGACGACGGATTTACTTTGTTGGTGCTTCCAAATCGCACGTGGGATGGAGTACCTCTCCAACCGAAAGGTAAATGCAATGAGTCGCTTGAGCGTACGAAGAAAAGGTCAGACTTAAACAGTAAGCCCCCACTGGTAGATTTTAATAATAGTTTGGCCTTTTGGAGGGTAGATTAGTAGTACTCCATTATACCTTTTTTTTGTAATTGGGCGAGCCCGGGGCATTTACTGTGTCGAACATTTAACGACTTCTCGCAGCCATGTTTCAGAACAGAAGAGTCAAGTATGCGTTAAGAATTTTTAGAATCACGACAACAAGCTCTTTCGATTGACGTATCGCATGTACGGATCTATGAGATCAATACTTTTGGTGACCTGTAAATGTCATTTCAACTCAATGCCCTACTATTTCTATTTTGTTGACCTAGAATAAATGAGCCTAGAGTCAGTGTTGCAAGACGAAAGTTTTGTCGAAAGTTTCGTCGCGGGGTGTCTGCGAAAACCGAAACCGAAAGTTTCGTCGCGGGGAGGGGGGTCGGCGAAAACGAAACCGAAAGCGAAACTTTCGTTTTTTCCGGGAAGAGAAAACGAAACCGAAACCGAAACTTTCGTCGCGGAGGGTCTGCGAAAACGAAACCGAAAGTTTCGTCGCGGAGTGTCTGCGAAAACGAAACCGAAGCAGAAACTTTCGTTTTTTCCAGGAAGAGAAAACGAAACCGAAACTTTCGTTTTTTCCGGGAAGAGAAAACGAAACCGAAACCGAAACTTTGTTTTCGTAAAACTTGCGGTTTCGGTTTCGGTTTAACGAAACCGAAGCTTACGCCGAATTCGCGAAACAAAACTTTCGTTTTGCAACACTGCCTAGAGTAGAGTAAAACTGCTATCTCAATCTCAATCTCAATCTCAAATCGGTTTATTTTAGAGAGCCCCTCATATTCATTACAGTAATGATTTCCTCCCCCCAATTCAATCCTGAATTTAAATAGTGGGAAGAACAGAAAAATTTGCAGTAGAAAGTTTTTGCAGCGAATTCCTTGAGCGTATACAGGGTGGATAGGATATGACACCGGAGAAAGTTTTCTCATGGGAATGTAACATGAGATTGAAGAGAGCGGTCACTTTATCCTATCCACCCTGTATAAGCAAACTTTATTAGGATTTTCCCGGTAAGCAAAAGTGGTAGGAGAAATAAAACGGACGTCCATATTTTTCAAAAATTGTTGTAAATGACGCCGCGATTTTTAATTTCTTGAAAAATGGCGGAGTAATGAGCAAAATTTAGAGAGCACACGAAGTTAGTACTACTATACTATTTGTTCCCATTATTAAAAAAAGCACAGAAATAAATTTCTTTTATTTTTATCAAAAACAACACTGCGTTGTTCGGCTAGATTTTCGCTGAGCTGCTCTTTTGAGTTTCGTTGTAAACTTTTATTTAAACTCAGATAACTCTATCTTAACTTTTAGGTACTTCATGGCGATCTGGCGGCAAGAAACGTTCTCCTTGCATCTAACAATGTGGTAAAGATTTGTGATTTCGGACTAGCGAGAGAAATGTACGAGGAAAAGTACCGGAAGAAGACTGAGGTTCCCCTGCCAATTAAATGGATGGCACTGGAGTCAATTTACTACCGGGTCTTCTCTACTCAATCCGACGTCTGGAGCTTTGGTGTCGTTATGTGGGAGTTATTTACGCTGGGGAAGAACCCATACCCAGGTAAATATCTAGCTTTTCTAACCAAGAATGTCTCATACATTGTTTGAAATTTCTTAGGTATGGAACCCGATGAGCAATTTTATGAAAGCCTGAGTCAAGGCTACCGGATGGAAAAACCTAACTACGCTCCGTCTTCAATCCATGACCTAATGTGCGAGTGTTGGGATAAGGAGCCCTCAGCACGACCCACTTTCACAGCAATCGCTGATCGAATCGGGGATTTAATGGAGGAGGGCCTAAGAAGGCATTACATGGACCTCAACGCCCCCTACCTCGATTTGAATCAGCAGAGAATGGAAGGGCGTGAGGATCTGCTCAAGAAAATGAGTGGTCCGGATTTCTTGTCTGTGAGCAAGAGAGCCACGCCGGATCGTTCCTATGCAAATCTCACTGCGCCTGAGCTACCCTCGACCTCAGGATACTTAATCCCGAATTCCTTCCATGGAAATACCCTCCTCGTCCCTCCAATGGATTCCACAGGAAACTATCAAAATGATCCAAGACTAACCTCACTTGCAAATAATGCAGGTTACGTCTTCATGAACAGAGGAGTGGAGGATGAAGAAAATGCTTTTAGTCCAGCACCCCCACACCCCGTATTTCCATCCACCACAAATAACAAACCAAAGTCTGAATTTCAGAATGAGTCCAGGACTCACTCACCAACCCTTGCGATCTCAAACATCAACTACGTACCAAATAACATTTTTGAATCAATTACAAATGGATCAGTCACAAGTCCGTCACATGAGGAGGATTCCAAACGTCATAAGAATGACAGCGGTGTTTCCTCAATTGACTCTAATTTTGAAGGGAGTCTGAAGCGAACCCCACCCCCTCCTAACAACAATGTCTCTTGGAATGGAGGGGATTTTATTGACAACAGTGAGAGCGGAGGGAGTGGGATTCCCAGCAAATGGAACCTTCATCATCACCCTATCACAAGCGTCGCCGAATGAGAAGCCTGCCTTTGATCTTGTGTTTTCTTGCCACGTCCAATGCTTTCAGCCTTTTCAAAAAAACAATTTAACCGTCTGCCTTGCTCATTATCTTAATTCCAAGTTTTTTTTTTTATACTTCAAGGCCTAGATTTATTTTTTAAAGTTGAAATAATAGAGAATTGTATTTAAAAGTCTCAAAAATATGAAGTCGCTTCTGCCTTTATTAACGGCCGTCTACATGTTTAGATGTTCGGTGTATAGAATTCGTAGACTCAGCGTTGGATTTCAACGTTACAGGGTATTCCAAATTAAACGCTGCACATATATCTGGGCATATTTTTTCAAAGGGTAGTTGAAGCCACTTACAGCAAGTTATTGAGTGAAATAACTGCAGTAAAGTACTAACTATCAGAATTCAAACTATTTTTGTGCAAATTGGAGTTCCGCTGAAAAAATTTGCCCAGATATATGTGTAGCGTTTAATTTGGAAGATCTAGTAAAAACGACTAAGAAGAATGATACAGATCATTAGATATAAACTGACACTATTTGAACTAGCCGCCACCCTAAAATTGACAGCTTTGTATACTTTTTAGGGCAGCGGCTAGTTCAAAAAGTGTCATTATTCGAATGATCAAGGAATCGAGTAGAATTTGTCTCCTTATCTCTGCTTGTTTGCATATCGAGGAAGGGTTTAGTGATAATCGATGCATTTAATCTGCCTAATTGCTTTTCGACAAGCATCATCTCGATTTATCAAAAACTTTAGGTTCTCAGCAGTCAGACCTTGTTTATTGCTTCCACAGTCAATCGTAATTACGGCAGGTGTGAAGATAATATGCAGTAATAGGTATTTTAAGGCTTAATACTATTTCAAAGCCAGTCAGGTTGGAGCATAAAAAACTGTCACATAGGATACTTAGGAGAGCATGAGCGTGAAGGGAGGGTGACTGCATTTTGACGAGCAGAAATTTAGATCAGACTTAGAGCAGAGAAGATCTTCTTAATGTAATATATACATGGCCTCCAGAACTCATTATTTACTGTTAAGCGTAAGGTTTGGTGACCTCTGGCGCCCATGTTTTGTATTAAAAAGGTCAGGTCTAGCATGTTTTTAGAATCAGGGCACCAAGCCTTTTCGATCGACGTACTGCTTGTCCGGATCCGCAACGGTCTGACGTTTACTGACCTCCAGGGGTCAAACCAATTCGAATTTTCGAAAATTATTTCCACCAATCGCTTCTACATTGAACACTGAGTTATGTTGCAAATTTTTGTTGAAAGTTTTGTTGCCCATTCCCTAATGTTATTTGCCTTGGTCCTTTACTCAAGAATTATTTGCTTCAAGATGCGTTGGCATCTTCTCAAGTTGAAAATGACTTGTGAAATCGTCAAAAGTTGCAACAAATGTGCATCGAGAGCAATAGTGAGAGTGAGAATAAATAGTGAGATGCAGATTCGTTGCAGGTTTTGACGATTTTAACAAGTAATTTCCACCAAATGAAGATGTCACTGCATCTTGAAGCTAACACTTGAGTTGATTTTACTCAATCTGCATCTCTCTAATGAGGGTACAAAACTCTGTATCCTCTGTGACAGAGTTCTGCACTATACTCCGTGGTGGAAACCGTAATCCTAGGCACGTCGCAGTTCAAAACTCGAATCATACGTCCTTTTGACGGCCTTTCTATTTCTCGAGCCTAATTGCATCCGCTAACCATGAGAATTAAATCCATTTTGGCAAATACTGCAGCATAATATATCGCAATGTCAGAAGTCGCCATTATTAGGGTTCTCATCACGCCATCCCATCGCATTGCAGAGATGGAGAAAAGAACAACACGCATTTTTGGGGAAATAAGGCAGCTCAGACTTGCATCAGAGCAACTCAAGTTTAGAATCTGAACTGCAACTTCAAAATTGTAACATCTAATGAGGTGAAATTACTGTCATAATTCATAAACATAAAACAAATATATAGTATTTCCTCTTGAGTGAGTGATATGAATTGGGTCTCATACCTAACGAATAACCATTGAGTTCGCAAGTTTTTTTTTAGAAGTTATTGCGGCGATATGTCTTTTCGAGAATAG
>JABASM010001713.1:0-13331 GCA_019776545.1 Brachystomella parvula | reverse complement strand
GCGCGGGTCCACACCTCTAAGTAGAACCTCTCTAAGTAAGAGAAACTCATTTTTCCACCTTGTTTCATTTTCTCCAGCAGGCGCGCTGCCGTAAAACTTGAAATAAAGCTCAAGGTCAGAAAAGAAGGGCCTTGACCTTTGTTTCAAGTTTTACGGCAGCGCGCCAGCTGGAGAAAATAAAACAAGGTGGAAATATGAGTTCCTCTTAGAGAGGTTCTACTGTATATCTTCATCAGACTAGGTCCGTCGAGATGTACGTTCAGATTTTGATTTCCGATTGCTGTTTTCTGGTGACAGGGCACCGAACCTGACAGCAGAATTTGAAACGCGGGAATCAAAGTGTGCACACACATCCCGACCGATCTTACCATTCCCTTCGAAAGTCTTGGTAGGTGGGTCTAGGCAGAAATTAGACACATTTTTGCAATTTTACAGCCAACAAGTTTATGTACCTTTGTTTGGCTGTAGCTTAATCCCAAAAATGTGTCTATTTTCCCCGCATTTACGCCTCCCACCTCCGAAGATCGAGGCAAACGGTTCCCGCTTCCTAATACTGCTGGCCAGGCACCTTCCGACTGAGATGAGAGCCCCGTCAGCAGGATATGAAGGTTGTAGGAAATCAAAATCTGCGGATACTTTTGCAATGACCTGTACATGTATTTGATTCTGCAGTTTTGACATCGGAGCATTTTTCGGCTGGTTTGCCAGTAAGCTCGGCCCTGGGTTTTTCTGCTGCAGATTTTGCAGTTTCGTTATGAAGCGCATCTGTTGAAAAAGATTTCTGCAACAGATCCCCCCCTCATTTCAATACATTTTTTCCCCCTCATCATCTGTTCACTGACTTCGTGTCGTAGATTGAGATTTAGAACGGTTGATACGCTATTTATTTATTGTTATTCCTCTCCTTTTGTTTTCAAAAAACGTATAAACCAGAAGATCATCAGGAATCTTGTTCTGATCATCTGATCGCTTATTTTAACCGGGCATCGATCAAAGGGTAAGTGAACTGCTTCCCTTCTTTTTGTCATTCTTGACACTTCACCTCAGTCAACTCGACTATAGCTCCACTTGACATTATCAATTCTAACGCTTTAGTCCTACATTTATTCTGCCTTACGAATCATCACTGATTGTCTTTACAGGAACTCTAATTGAAGTCGGAGGAAGGCGGTGGACGGAATCGGCCAGGGCCAACGATGGCAAACATTGCAATCCAACGAATTAAAAGAGAATTTAAGGAAGTCGTTCGAAGCGAAGAGGTTAGAAAGCTGAGTTGAAACGTTGATAATTCTCTTTCTTAACTCCGATCTGCGTATTGTAGGTTCAACGTTGTGCCATCAAAATTGATGTGGTCAGCGACACGTGGACGAATCTAGTAGGAGAGATCGGTGGACCTCCAGATACGCCATATGAAGGTGATTATTTAATAATGTTACCAGCCTTGTCAATTAGTAATTGTGTTAAAAGTAATAAATTAACTCATGTTAAGGTGGGATCTTCAAGCTGGAGATAATCGTGCCTGAAACCTACCCGTTTAACCCTCCAAAGGTAAGTTTTTTATCTTCACTCGTGCTACTATATAATGATTGTAATACCCTTTTGTCTTCTAATGAGCTCTTACTTCCCATATAGGTTCGATTTCTGACAAAAATATGGCACCCCAATATTTCGTCTGCGACTGGTGCCATCTGTCTAGACATTTTGAAAGATCAATGGTTAAGTTTTCTTTACCTCAACATTTTTTTTTACTTTTTAATCTGAAGGTTTTTGGCATTGATAGGGCTGCAGCTATGACACTTCGCACGGTGCTCTTGTCGCTTCAAGCCTTACTGGCGGCTGCTGAGCCGGATGACCCACAAGATGCAGTTGTTGCGCGACAGTACAAAGAATCTCCAACCATATTCCGGGCTACTGCTATGCATTGGACGGCTATTTATGCTAAAGGTAGACTGAGATCTAAAAGTGCCATGAATCTGTAGGAGTCCAATTTACTGTTTGTACTAATTCTGTTACTTAGGCCCTCATAGAAATGCGGAATACGAGCTTCGCGTTCATCGACTGTCGGATATGGGTGTTGAAGAGGTTCAAGCGCGTACGACCCTGTCCACACACAATTGGGATTTGGAACGAGCCACGGAAGTTTACTTCAGTTAGCTGTCACGCCCACCCCTAACGCTCTAGCCTAAGGTGATCAGTAAGAGTCCTCCTTCTCATTTCTTCTCATGTCCTGTGTAATGCCGCACAGGTTTTTGATGTCGCCGAATTTGTATTCTTATCGCCGCACACCAAACTGGTAAATGCTCAAAATTATTGTAACTATAATTATCACGTATCCGTGGACGAAAGAGTTCGAAATTTACTGCAAAGCGGAAATTCAACAGTTAAAAATCTTCAGCATTTTTTTGCCCTTGTTTGACAAGTATTTTAAGTTCCATTTAGCATTTGAATCATGGGTTAGAATGTTGCCTAAAAGCAGCCTGTTCACTACAGGTTTGTGAATAGTATGAATTATTCTGGGTAAGGGAAACAAAATGCTTAATCTTCTTCAGTCGCGCTTGTCATGGCTGAGAATGATCAAGAAATCCTTCTGCCTCTGCTACTCACCTCCTCTCTATTTTTTCTCGGAAACAGTTGAATTGGACAGGGAAAATACTATTCTCATCATGTTTGAAAAGTTGATGTTTGTTTTCAATTGAGATTTGCTGCGGCGTTAGTGGGCGAAGTTGTATTTAATAGGCAAACGAGTACATTTTTAAACTCACACAAAAGCAGTCGGAACATAATAAAATAACTTAATTCCGGACTGTTGTTCCTGCTTAGAGTCTTAAAGTGTGTTTGTTGAACTTGTGATCCTAGCTTTAGGAGAGATCGGTCGAAACGTAGTAGCCATCAATACAATTAAGGCTAATTTCGTTAATACTTCTGTTTATAGATGAAAAATGAATTAAAATTGAAATCATAATCCCGATGACGTTTTTCGGAACCTACGAGATAAAAGTGACTTAATCCTTTGCTATACTACTTAACTTGTAAGTTACAAGGGGACGTTTAGCCTTGTAGCACTTGGAATTTACTGATTTTGCTTTGTATCATCTCCAACCGGTGATCCGAACTTCACTGACTCACTTTTGAGTTTTTCAGGAATTACACCCCCTCGCTTCAATTTCAATTTCGAATTTTAATCAGTCGTTGTTTATCAACAAATGAATGCTGGTTTTCATAAACTTGACTGTGTAGGGTGCTATTCTTAGGCTAGTGGTTCTCTGATGCTGATTAAATGAGCAGTTATCGATATATATGAGCCTAGTCAGTCTAAGATTGTCAGTCGATTGTCGTGGTGTCTTAACTAACCTAGGAATTCCAGCCTATGCTGTGGACAAATGACCCAGAGGGGGTCAAATACCCGAGTTCTTAACCTAGGAATTCCAGCCTTCGTAGGCCTTCGTAGGCCATTTCGGAAAATCCTTCTGGGATTTACCATGCAAAACTTGAAATTTGCGTTATCGTTGAAAAAAATCGTCGGAAGTTCTATTTCTTGATCGAATGCGATTTTGGCCGATATAGTGCCATTTTGATTCAAAATCCACTATTTCGAACGAGATTCGGACACGCCAATTTTTACGTGTTGAATCCCATAGGCACTTTCGGAATTTGCTTAAGAAGTATGGAGGATGTTTGGAGGTCATACAGAGCACTAAAGTCCAGGTCGGTGTAATTCGTCTAAGTAAGGGTTCCCTTGCCAGTAAAACCCATCAGCGCTAATTACGGGTCATAACTTTTTTATTTTATTTAACGTCCTATGACCAAAACTGAGAACGATAAAAATCGCAAGTTACAAGGCTTTTAGTTTCGATTACATGCTAACGGGAATTCTGCACTCAATTTCACTATATATAACTCATAACTGTTCGATGATTAACTATTAACGCTAAGTATTTTGTCAGCCGAGTCTTGGGCTGGGGTCACTCGTCACGCCATCACATTCTATATTTACTTTATTTCCCTTAAGATATTTTTGCCTTTGCTTTTGTGTGCCTTATCTTTTTTGTCTCTGCATTAAAAGCTGAGGGAGGACAGTTAGTCTTCTGCTGGCCTTAGCCTTATCACCAGTGGAGTCGCGGTCTCGCGTCCTTTTCTGTGGGAGTAGGGACGGGTCAGTTCAGGTCACGGGGTTCACGCTCGAGAGTCCGACCCGGGCATACAGTTAGCGAGTCATACGTCTTCCTCACAATTTAATACCGATCCCCGGTAGAAACTTATCTGTCCAAAATCTTCTTCGGACAACCTCCGCTGTGGCCTTTAATTTTTGGGTTTTCATGGCCCCACTTCGTATTTTAATTCTTGTCACGTTCTCCAGAATACTTTCTACGGGATGGGTGCATATACATAGGTAGGTTCCATCCATTTACCTCGGTCCCCTTTACCTCGGCCAAAAAATAGGATTTCGGCTGGAGTAAGGCTGAGCAGAAACGCGCCGATACTGACTCCGCCGGCTACGAAATCCGGATAAAAAACCTAACAATTTCATAGAAGGGAACAGCGCACGTGCTCAGCCTTACTCCAGCCGAAATCCTATTTTTTGGCCGAGGTAAAAGCCTGCCGAGGTAAAAAGAGCCGAGGTAAATGGGGACAACGGCATATGTAAGGGTTTGCCATCGCGCTTCCTTATTGTTGGAACGGGAATTATTCTTCCTCATCATTGACGGGAGTCTTGATTATTCGGGAATGAAAGCTTCAGTTCACTACTAAACTGGGCCTGCTTCGTGGCCTAAAGTGACTTTCACCGCAAAAAACGTACTTGGTCGACCATTCTAAAACTTCGGATTTGCCAGCGGAAACCACATTACCACGTTTACCCCGTTGCCAAACGCCAAAGCCAACTCCCCCCCCCCCCACATTTTCATGTTAAACTCCAAAACTCGAAACCTTTACTTTTTGCACCTCAAAATCTTTACTTTTTGCACCTCAAAACCTCAAAACCTTTACTTTTTGTACCAAAAAACCTCAAAACCTTTACTTTTTGTACCTCGAAACCTCAAAACCTTTACTTTTTTGGGCGTTTCCCCATTCTCATTTTTTTTTGTCATACGACGTTGGTTTTTAGCTGCAGATGAAAACAGCTGCTGTGCGTCAAATTTTTATTTATCGCAATTTGCGATTTTCTTAAAGTTCTTTGAATTAGAGCATTAGCGGTAGGCTGTAAGCTCAGGAATTTGTGTAGTAATGGTGTAACAGCGTTTTTCCAGATCCACCGAAGAATCTTAAAGTTGCAAATAATAAACGACTTGGAATTAATTATTCCTGCTACTCTGGAGATTCAACGGAGAAGGACTGATGTAGAGAGCGATAACAATTCCGGCAAACAGGAGACTGTTTTTGACTAATATGCCCTGGAAGTATGTGCCACTTGTCCAGGCAGCGGGAGCAAAATATTTCACCACATCTCCAACAATGGCTCTGAGAAAAAAAACCATTTTTGCACACTCAGTCAACTGGTATTCGCGAATGTGACTTACTTTTCTAGTTGTATAATCTAAAGGAGCTGAGCATTGACACTCCTTCACACCCCTCACAGATTTCCAGTCCAAAGCAACTGATTGAAGTTCTGTTGTTAGGCTCTCTGCATAATTCTCATCTTGGCTGGATAACGTTGGTTGGTAAGAGAGTTGGAGCGGATGATTTCTTACAGGTACGAGACTATCCTCTTTGTCTCTGCTATTCGACTTCGAACCAAACTTGTCCGTCACCATTAGAGGATCGTAGTCGAGCTCTTTTTGCAGTTTCAAGTTCACCTGTATCAAACAATTCGTTTAGGAAAAGTTCGAACTAAAAAATCCCTTTTACGCCTGATTGTATTTACCTCATCGTTGATATTTTTCTTATACGTGAGACAATTGTCTTGCTCTGGTTCGCTCCCGTTTACTCTGGATATTTTTCCTTGAGCGATTTTAATTCGTTTTTGGAGAAGACGTATGTGCTAGGTAAATGATGCTTAAACTCAAAACCAAGAAAGTCAAATGGGAAAATGTATTTTTCATACGTCCTCCATTGAATTAATGTGATCTTTGGATGCAATCATTAAGTCCATAAGGGACTCACGAGGATGGACTCCATTTTCCCATCGGCAGTACATCTCCCTCCAAAACCTGAAGAAGAATCAGTCCAACTTGACAAAGTCTTGAGTTAAAACGAAAAATTGTTTCTGGTACCTGAAGACTTGCGGCGCAAGATTAGGCTGTATGAAACCAGCGTTCAAGTCGGGTCGATAGAGTGGGTTTAAAAATTCGTTCATGTGATTGGCTATGTAACCCCAGAGGGAATAAGTTTTCTCTTCCACTCTGCAAAAACAAAAGTCGAATGAAAACAACCAGAATATTTTTAAGAACAGGAGCTGCTTATATCCTACCTTAAATCAACTCTGTCCTTTTGGCAGTTTCCAACAAACGTTCCAAACTCACAGGAGTGTACGTGGTCGTGAATTAAAAGGAGAAGACGATCATTAAACTGAAACACGAAGGGAAACTGCTGGCTCAGATGCCAAACGCATTCGAGCCATTGAGTGAAGACAGGAGAGATTTGTTTAGGGTCAACCTGAATATGGCCGGACCGATCCGTAAATTTATGGCCGAATGAGAGCCATTCTTTGGAAATGAGAGCTTGAAATCCATGGAGAGTGCGGTAATAAGGATCCACGAGTATTTGAGCTAACCCACATACTTGAGCTGTCCTATCCCAGCCATCCGAGCAGTGAACAAGTACGGATACACCATCTTCTAGCGTCCTAGACAGAATAAAGAGCGTTCCTATGGTAGGTCGTTCCATAATTCATAATAGGGTTTACCTGGCAATGAATAGGGCTGCGTCAAGTATTGCCTTGACGTGTCTCAACCAACCACTGGCCTCAAGGCCATTGAGAAATGCTCCCATGGCTGGAGTTTTAAGCTCACCCGCTGCACGAAATCCAATTAAATATTAAAGTTAATTAAAATGTGTAATTGAGTTAAGCGGATTAAACGAAGCATGTGTAAATTACTTTCAAGAAGACGAGCCAAACTAGATCTCATTACGTGAATATTATCGATCCCAGCAAAATGAAAACTTGTATTCTCGTAATTGGTTTCGCTCTCATAGCCCTTCCCTGCAGCCCGATTTGCCATTGCATTTATTCTAGGCCTTGTGTCAACAACGACGAGTTGAGATGTGTTAGGATTCGCTTTTTGGATACATGTGATGAGCTGCTCATCTTCAACACAGCGAGCACTGAAACCTGATAGTGGTTGACTACATCTACAGAGGGCTGCCTATAAGTAATAGCCAAAATAAACACCAGCAAATCCCAATTGTTAAAGTCTATTTACGTAAGTTAAGTACCTTAGTGCTATGGAGGTAACTTAGGGCAGGTAGTCGACCACGACTCCGAAATTTAGAAGAACCTAGTAAAACTGATGTAGGAGCGGAAGCTGGAACGTAGAGGTATTTTGGGTAGGTATCACATATCTGTTGGATAAAGGAGAACAAAATAAATGAATTCGCTTTGGTCATGAATTTAAGAGTTTACATCATATTCTTTATTGAGGGTCGTGATGGTCCAGGATTCATTCGGGATTCCCATTCGCTCATACTCAGCTTGCAGATCAAAAAGTGACCATCCTGCTCCCCGTGGCAGGTCATCAGTAGCTGATTTATTGTAACGGAAGCAGTACAAGTCTTCTATATTGGCTGTAATTTAAAAATGAGAACATGAATCAACTAAGGCGGAGTATAATTTCCAAAAGGGACTCACCCGGTTGACACATTAGTGTTAAGGAAGTTAATAGGTCGTGGGCATCACGTTCCCTCGGAATTATAAATGTCATTGAGAGGAATGTCTTAGTCCGAACTGTTAGCGGTGAACCTGTTGCTGTTAGCGGCAGCTTGGTTACAGTTGAGATATGTGAATGGAGAATCTTAAGAAAGAAGAAGACAAATGAGAAGCCGGCCCGATCGATTTCCATGAAACTTGACGGGTAACTGGTACTCAACAGTCAACAGTCCAACTTTAGTACGGGACGGAGGCGGAGCGTCGACCTTTTCTGGCCTTCGTAGGTCAGCAAATGTCATGAACAAGCTATAGGTCAATCGCTTCCTGATTCTTAAATTTTATCATATCTGTACCTTCCGGCCAAACAAAAGACCGCCACGGGTCGCGAAAGCTTTGGCAGACCATTATTAATGACCTCCAATGGCCATTTTGTTTGTCAAAAGGGTTAAGTATGGTTTAGAATCAGGGGGCCAAGCCCTTTCGATTGATGAATTGAATGCTATGGGTTACATTTGTGACCTGTAAGGGTCAATAACCTTCATTCCGTACGAAAACTGAAGGCACTGAGAAATAACCATCTCGCCAAGCTTCATTGAAATTCATCGGGAGCCGTAAATCCGGGTTCTGACATTTCTCCTCAACGGTCATGCTGCATGATCGTTGCCTTCTCCTTTAGAATGCCAAACCTAATTTATGCAGAAGAAAGTAAAATATAATTACCCAAGTCTCCCGTTTATTGTCATGGTCAACATAAATTAAATGTGTAGCAGTGAGATATAGGACACCCACTGCGTTTCGTCGTGATGTAAATCTCTCAACCAGTCCAACATTATCTACCTGAAAATAAAAAGAAGAGAATTAGTAGACGAAGACACTAATATTCAGCAGACTAGTAAACGACACTTTGCCTTCATTTGATAAGGGACGTCATGAAATAGTCTCCCCTGGCAGTCATTTTGAATAAAAAGATCCCTAAGGAAAGTCAGCAATTCTTCAGCCCTGTCTATTCCACTCCAGGCTTTCTCCATTTAATTTCTATCAGTTCTAATTTCTTGGTTGAGCCGTTAGAAATTTAATCCCGAATTAAGCTAGTATACCAATTAAAAATAAAAGTGCGGAAGAGAAAAATATTTTCAGTCATCCGTACAAACAGAATTTCCTTCCACATGTAAATGTGCAACCAACCAGAAGAATATTTTTATCGACCCATTTCACGCCACCGTCGCTTTCACCAATCTTCTGACTTTCTCCACCACAACGGCAAATCCGCAGCAGATCCGCTTTTTTTTCTAGTCTCTAGAAAATATTTACCCAGCCTAAATCTTCTCGGCTTCAGAACATGGAAAAAACGTGCCAGGCAAATGATGGGCAATACCAGTATGACTATCATTCAAGAAGGCTTGAACTTTTGCAAAAGAATTCTTTCAAATCATGTAAGCAATTTCCGAAGACCAACTTCCTCAGGCGCGTCTCATGATTCAGGACACTAAAAAGCCAACGACTGGTCAACCCGATGCAGACAGATACGTTGGGACAGGCAAGGTTTCTAACCAATTTCTTTCTCAGCAGAGACAGTAACACACAGGCGGACGTGGAGCTGAGTCGGGTCGATACTTGTTCCTTCCGGATTGAGGAAGCTACGGTGTGGCTGCTGCTGTGGGGTTCGTGTGTCACCCATGAATGTCGTCAATGTCGTGGTGTCATAATACCGCCCTCCTGGGGGTGGAAGTAACAACCAACTTTTCTTTCCTGAATAAATCGAACGATTGGTGCATGATTTTTTAGCTTACTGGGCTGACGCAGGAAGTACGTTCGAGATTAAATGTCACTTTTAAAATCTTTAGCGCGTTAAAAGTTCGTGCAAATACACTAAGTTTTAACGCGCTAAAGATTTGAAAAGTGACATTTAATCTCGGACGTAGTGCTTAATTGGAAGATACATGAAATTTAAAAATAATCAGGAACATTTTCAAGACGCTTCTTTTTTTTTGAAAAATGATCCAGAACTACTCAGAATGTCATGAAACGTGTTTTGAAGCAAAATTCTAAAACTCGAATATCTTAAAAGAGAGCTTGGAAAAAAACTGGTCCCAAAGTAGTGGCTCGCCTGTCTAAAACACCTGCCTCCAGCACCTGTGCCACTACTTTCACATGCTCCAGCCCACCCCCTGACCCCTGAGCTTCTTCTGTTCGTAAAGCCTATGATCTCCTTAAGCTTTTGCAGGTCGCAAGGAGCTACGGACTGACCTAATTCCCACCTCGAATCCTTGGTAAAATGCGAACGTTTAATTATAGTTGAAAACAGAATGAGTTAAGCACTAGTAACAGCCGAGCATTTCGTTGCTTACCTTGGGCGTTTTTATGACGTCCACAAATCCATCCATTGAATAAGGCTGAAGATATCTGAACTAAACTTGATTAAATTGATGAATTTCCTAGACAGGATAAAATAGCAACGGCAGGATCAGGACGGTAGTATAGTAGTTTAAAAAAAAAAATAGAGTAAAATTACAGTAACAATTTGACACTTCTGAACTTTGCTCACGCGTCAAAACTTCCCGGTGTTTTTGCTTCCTATGCCCAATTTTAACGCCTTTAATTTTTTTTATCTCGGAAAATGTTATGCATGCCAAACTCAGAAAACTTTGCACCTTGATTTTGACCTGACATTCGATAGGTGGTCAGGTCCACTGTAAAAAAGTGTGCAAAGCTTTCACTCGGTATTCACTCGAAATGAAAGTCTGCGTTGGGGAAAGTGAGCTTTCCCTGCAACAGTTGAGCCTTGAGCTTGCGTAAAAAATTTCAACTCGGTTTCTAAAAGCTTATTATCATGGCTTTAAGTTGTTCAGGTAAATTAAATAAATTTTCACAAAAATCGCACAGGGCTAACCAATTAAATAAATTACCTAACGAAGGTAAATTAAGGCAAGTCGTAAATTAAATCGTTGGCTTATTTTTTGGAACTGTGCTGGGTTTGGGTCAAGGTTGGTTGGACTCAACCCTCAAGTCTACCAACCTTGAAGTTTGGGTGTAGGGACATTAAACATCTCCCAACCTTTCGGTAGATAATTTTAATCTTCGTCAGGGAATTGAAATCAATAAACTAAGGCTGAAATCGTATTGAATTTTTTAAATTCCGCTAGGCTTTCTTTTTGTGAAAAAGATCTACCAAAAAATAAAAATAAAACTACCCTCAGTTTAGTTGAGACTTCTGAAGTGTTTGATTTTATTTCATTCAAGATCAAAAGCAGAGTAATTTAGTCTTAAAATAACTGAATTTAAAATTCACCATTTTCCGAATTAAGTGAGATTACAATAAAATTTCGGCTGGATACTTTCATTTCAAAGATTCAGGTAATTTTATACGTAATAAATAAAGAAAAAGGAAGGAAATTAGTAAATGAGCCACTGTAAACCGTTGATAGGTTCGACATGGATAAGAGATGTGACACTGTTCACGACCATCTTTGACAACAGTATGATGCTACACGTCTAAAATCATTCATGTCCCTTAGTATACTTTTTCGAATTAGCCTGAAACACGAAGTTCTATAACTTTTACAAATCTTAACATGGATGGAGAGCATTCTTTTTTCTGAAAAGCATAACAATGAATTTTACTACCTCAACCAGAAACTGATAAAAGAGGACCTAATGGTAAAGTATTTTTCAGTAACTTTCATAACATGTGATATAATAGGCATAATTCTTCTGGGTGCCAACACCACCACAACTAATTTCTTAATTTTTTCGATTCCTTGCAGTCGCTGTGATTAAACGAAATTAATATATTGCTACCTACCTAACTAATTTTATTGTACTCACGAAGTTCGATTTTAAGACAAAACTCCACCCGCATGGAAGATATACTAAACTAATTTATGGTTAAACTTTGAAGTCAAATATTCAGAAGGTTTTTCTTGGCCTCAACACGATTGGAACAAATTCATGAAGGAGACGCGGTATTTCGAACAACTAGAATTATTTTATAAAAATTAAGAAGTTAATTAAAAACTACTCGACTTTGTTTTTCTCTTACTCTAAATATACATTTCAAGTTTCCTTTTTACTCAGTCCCGTTCTACTAAAATATTTTCTTTAAATCTTAAAATCTATTTAGAACATTTCTTTTCATCATGTAAGAAGAGGCATGACTCATTTCCCAACTAAATCAGATAATTCCATTGCTGAAACAGTGATAGTATAGAAAAAATTCTTCTTACATAACACAAAACAATCAATAGTATTAATTAGATGTTGAACTCTGCACACAGTCAAGAAATGTCTTATACCTCCGAGTGAAAGCCCATAACTATAGTTCCTTAATTAGCCCGTCGAACTTAACGCTAACAATAATGACGATTCAGATAGTAGTGGCCGAAAGCTGGGAAGCGACTTGAGGGAACAACCTCAGAAAATTGAACTGGATACAAAAAAAAATCACGAGTTATAAATCTAAAATCTAAGATCAAAATTAACAAATTAACTTCTCTAAAATGAAAAGTACTGAAAATGAGTTGAAATTATTTAATCGTAACCAAAATAGGGAAAGGAGATGGACTAAGGTGTGTTAGAGTAACCCACACTGGGAAAATTATCTTCCTCGATTTCTAACTCCTCTAATTATTATAATGGAAGCACTGAACACTGTCAACTATTTTCACCAGTTAAGAACTGACGACCAAATCTTGTTACTATTCTGTTAATAACAGATGAGACTACAAGAGCACATTTAATGCAACCGGAATTCACGATAATTTACATCTAAAGCTCACTTCTATGTCTTCCACCAGTGATAAGTATATTAATTTAATAAGGAAACTTCACAATATTTTCCACAAAGATAACAACAATTCAATCCGGCCAGATTTAAATTTCAACTGTTCTAAGAGAAGCTCATCTTCCACCATTAAAAAATACTAACCTAATTATCTGATTCTAGCTTTTTACGTGGTAGAAATGGACTTTCATTATAATATATTGTCTCTGGACTTTAAAATACTGGTGGGGTTAAAGGGAATATCCCCTACGGGGTTGATGCAATAGAAAAAGGTAATGATAGTAATGATAGTAGATGAATAGGAAGAGGAGGGTGAGAACTCTCCTTTTTCTAAATAATTCTTCATTAATTGTAGGAAGCGTGGAAAAAGAGTAAGAGGCTTGATGGGCTTACCCAACCACTTTAAGTATCACATTAATTAAGCAATTACAACAAGTCAAGAAATTTGGATGTAGTAAGAACCTAAATATATATTATATATTATTTAGACAGTCAGGAATATTTACTACAAATAGATCCATTTTGGAACAGTCAAATTTAAAAATCTATTTTTGTAAATGCCCCATTCATTATCCTCCGGGTATGGAGTACATAATATTCGTAATCCGAACAATCTCTTCAAGTAAGACCTAATAAAAACACCGGATTACATAAGTCTTATTTCCTAAATAAAAAGAAATTACAAGCATTAAAACAATCCTAGATGACCTACTACCCTGAAAACTTATTTTCTTCCTCGTCCCTGAATTT
>JABASM010001712.1:0-12552 GCA_019776545.1 Brachystomella parvula | reverse complement strand
TTGCAGTGACAAGAGACAAAAATAGACTAAGGGACATTTTTTTTTTTGAGATCTCTGGGATTTGCTAATAGTTTGTAATTATTTTTATTGAAACCACACCTGATGAATCAGCAACTTGGGATTTTACACCTCGAAAGATTGAGGAGCAATTGAACCCTCTCCTCCTACCTCCAAACATTCCAAATAACTTTCTCATTTTATTCAGGACAAAGTGGAAAATTTAGATTCTGTCATTTTAAAATTACTGCTTAGGAAACTGCTAATAGTGATTTCCGCCTCTCATCATTTTAGTCACCACTGCCAACCTCCCCGATGAAGGCGAAGCCAAAATTGCAATTACCCTGTCTGAAGATGCCAATTACGTTAGGGAAGAAGAGGATTAAAGATGAGACAACATCCTCTTAAACGCTATGCGTATGGGAGTTAGGAAACTCCTTCAGTGAAAAGATTTTTCCCACCCCCTCCCTTTTGTGTCATTGCCCAAATCACCGAATCGACATTTTTCCGAAGTCTCGATGTGATTTTTTCCATTTGGTAATTCGGTATTCGGCGAATCGGGCCTAAACCCTTCTCGTAAAATCTTCTCAAAATATAAAGGGTTTGTGGGAATCAGAATATTAATGCTGAATTCCCAATTCAGAAAATTCGATTTTAAAAATACTTAACGCGTTTACAATTTTACAAGGGTTTAACAACTGGTCCAGGAAGAATCCATAAAATTTAAACAGGACATAGAGATCGCACGTCAAAAGCTGCCGCACGTACCACAATAACTTAGAATTCATGTTCCAAAAAACATAATTAAAGATTTCTTGTTCTCATTTTGCAAAATGGGTTTCATCCCTCTACTTTTTTTTTTACAGAAATAAAGCTCATTAGAGGTAAGAAAATGAAGTATAAATCCTTTCTTGTGAAAAATGTTATGAAAATTTATGAGGATGTCATTTTCCTTTTGTAAGGACTGACGGAAGGTGGGGGCTTCCTTTAATAACTTTTAGATGATGAGGCATAAAGAGCATCTTTGGCTAATGTTTATGAGTTTTCGAGAGCAGGGAGGGAGAGGCTGTCGGAATCACGAACGACTGGAACCTATTAAACTTTTCTAGTCGCCTATCTTCCTTACGAAAGTGAAGGTAGGAAGCAATGTGCTGTTTTTAACAAGTTTCCGGTACCTGGATGCTTCTGCACTGACGCAGGCAATTTCATGAGAAAAATGCAAATGTCTTTTTGCTGTTCAAAATTTTTCTTTTGATCTTCAAATGTTTTTATCTAACTTTTTTTTTGATTTTCGAAAATACTTATTCAATTTTTTTTTAATTTTCTGCACCAAATTTTAATTTTTTTATATTTACTTTGAAAACGAAAATGTGCATGCAAATTTGTTTTCTTTTCGGTTTTTTTTTTTTATTTGAGAATTTTTTCGCAGTTGTTTTTCGTACAGTTCCGCTTTCTGGCTTCTTTTAGGCAACTTAAAATTTTTGAGGATTTTGTCAATTAAATTTTCAGGTAGCTTGGAAATTGGTGGGTGCAGTAGTCAAGTCAATTAGGAATGAAAAAATCAGGGAACTTAAAAAAAACTGGGATGCATGTGTCTGATAGCCAATAAATGATAGTTTACATTGTCAGGATTAGGAAGATAATGTGATCTCAATTCGAGGCTGATAGACAATAACCCTAAATTTTTTTGCAAGCTAAAAACAAAATCTCTCACTTCTTCTATCATTTCCACAGGTGCGTTTTTTTTTTGTTATCTGAGCTTCGAGTAAATATTTATCTAAACACAATCCACGGATTCTGCAGAAACAAGGCAAGAGTTTAAAGTCCCTTTAAGCTAATCTTGATTCTAGAATTTTTTTTCTTGATTTCATGCTCAGCCTAGAGTGAAATTGAAAAATCATCTAATTTTTTTTTTGGATTACTTTGGAAATCAAAATTCTTGAGCAAAGTTTATTCCGAGTATTTAAAAAACAGAAAGGGTTTGAGACATTTAGCATCCGCCTTTAATTATTATTAAATAATTCCTAGTTAAGATTTTCTTATCTCGTCCTTAGAGAGCATTTCCTGCAGAGCAGGGTTATTTACACACCTGGTTAACTTTGAGATGAAAACAAAGGAACGACTGACACGGGGGATAGGATGTCAAGGGAAGCCTCTTCTCTTCCCTCCTGATTTCCGTCTAGAAAAGAAGAGCTCTCAAGCAGAACTGCGAAAAGTGATTTTAATTACAAGGGTTAATTACACTGATGAGAGATAGCGGGAAGGATATTAGGCCATGGATCTCAGTTACCAAACTGTTTTCCAAGGTTTCTTACATTTTAAATTAAGAACTCTAGAGCTGTCGTCCTTACGGTCTAGCAGAATCTAAAGAGGGAACGGTAAAAGATCACGAGCAATTTTTTAGTCGAGTTTGGGATATTTTAACTCCAGCCGACCTCGAACAGTGTACAAGTTTTTCAGAATCCAACGGAGTAAAGAGGGAACGGCAAGGGGTCATGAGCGATTTCTGGTCGAGTATAGGCTTATTCAGCTCAGCAAACCTCCGGAGCAAGAAACAAATTTTCCACGATCCAATAGCGTAAAGAAGGAACGGTAAGGGGTCACGA
This sequence comes from Brachystomella parvula, assembly GCA_019776545.1. NCBI lineage: Eukaryota > Metazoa > Arthropoda > Collembola > Poduromorpha > Brachystomellidae > Brachystomella > Brachystomella parvula. The sequence continues at coordinate 9,949 of JABASM010001712.1, read as the reverse complement.
ACGGTTTTTAGTCGGATATAGGCTTGTTCAGCCCAGCAAATCCTCCGAAGCAATGCATAATTTTTCCCGAATCTGAAGCCGGTGGTGGGAGAGCCTAGGTGAGGCAATTGCTGGTTCGTGCATGAAAGTAAGATCTGGATAGAGAAAAAAGAAGCGCCTGTTTTTTTTTAGTGCAATTGGGTTGGTGAGAGAACCGTCTTGCTCCACCGCTGAGAGAAAAATAGATGCTTATTTCCTCTGTTATCCGAATCTCTACTTTTTTGCACCATACGCACCAAGTCGCTGTCCCACCAAAGTGCTCCCACTAGGCGCCGCCATTGGACTCTGGAAAAATTTGTCTTGCTTTGGATGGTGTGTTGTGATGAATAAACCTAAACTCGACTGAAAAATCGCTCATGACCGTTGACCGTTCCCTCTTAAGTTTAAGTATAAATGAGAACATTATAGAAGATTCGGCAAAATCACAAAGGTGCTGGTGATTTATACACTCATTCACGTCTGATGACCTACTCCTGACCCCTATGCAAGATTATGGATTAATGGACCCTTAATCATCTTAACGTAGAAGTACCTTATGCTCACAACTATTTTCTACTGACTCTACCGATATCTTTATCAGACAGTGAGATCAGGAGTAGGTGGAAAGATGCAAGTTGATTTGCCGATTTCTTGATAATTATAGCTGATATAGGTACCAGCCGAAAAATGAGCTCATGAGATTTACAAAAAAAAAAATACTTTTCTTTTTGAAGAAAATTTGGAAACTGCCTCACTTTGGTTTTCGAGTGAAGGAATCAAGGAATGCAGAAATATTTATTGAAAGTGATCTCAAGTTAATTTTAATTTTATGAGAGGGCGTAGCTCGTAATTTTTAAGGGCTCAAGTTCCTATCCGGATTTTGTAGTGAATTAATTAACGGAGAATTGTAATGAAGACATGAGGATTGTGTTCTGCATAATTTACCACCCCAGATGCCTTATGCAAACACTTAATTACATTAATTTGAGTCACCTTTATGCACCGACCACTCAGAGCAGGTAATAATTAACCCCATAAAACAAGAATTATACTTTTTCAACAACCTTTTACAGCATTTGACCACCATCCTCACCTAGAATCCTGGAAAATAATGCATAGTACAAATGGCTGCTCTTGCCTTTGCCTGAGAAAAAATAATGAGGAATGATAATGTAAGATTTCAAGAAATTTACGGTAAATTACTGTTTTCACTTAGAAAGATTTGATTGAGAATTTTTACAGATTTTTCTTAAAGTGTCTCTCGCGAAAAAAGAAACCGTTGAAAAAAATAAGGAAATGCTCTAAATATAGTTTTCAGGTTAATTTTCTCTGATTTTAATTATTGTAGTTAGGAAAACTCACGGTTTTTCCATTTCTTTCCTTTTTAATTTTTGAAACTGAATATTATGATGTGAAATGAAGTCTGTCACGTCTTCTTACTTAAATTTCCTTAATTTCTGATACTTTTAAATCGAGTTCTACATGCAATGTTATATTTTCTCATCATTTTTTGATGAGGGAAGTGGACTTATCCCCTTGTTTCTTTTTAAGGGAGGATAGGCGGTATCCTAAAAGGCACCGCCTGAAACAGCCTCAAAGCTCCGTCTTGAATAGGTGTGAGAAAATGAAAAATTGGCAGTAGATCACGATGATGAGAGGAACAGGAGGAGGCAATTCGGAATCAATCAGTGTCATTCTCAAAAGAAAACATCCTAGTTTTAACCCCTTCCAAATCATAATCACCATTTCTAACGAGTCTCCCTTCAAGTATCCTCAACCCTCAGCACACACTTAACAAGATGAGTAATTGGCTTCTACTCACTTTCTCTAATTCACAAATTCTTAAGTCAAAAAGAAGCATCATCGACCGGGAGTCCAAGGAAGCACACCTCAATTTTGAAGTTTTCTCATTTTTACATAAAAAGTTACCGTAATTCCTTCTAATTCGGAATAGTGCGCTTAAATCGGAACAAAATTTTGAAGATGAGCAAGATATGACTGAAAATTTTTGTACTTTTCGTAATATGTGAGCAGAAAATGTTGCTACTTTAAAACAGAAAACAATGGAAATCTTGCATGTTCCGCTTATTTTCTAAATTTTCTAAATCTTGCTCCGATTTAGACGCCCTGTTCCGAATTAGAAGACATTACGGTATTTCTTTATTTTCCTCTTTATTTTATTTTATGTAATTTTAGCTTTCGTATTTTTTTTTCTAACAGGAAATTCTTTCACAATTTTTAAAATTTCTTTCGGGTGTATAGAGCCGTATGTTGAGCCGATGCTGCCGTAGAGTGCATTAGCCTCAGCGTCATCCCCACCAGAGAAACGTAGGCGTCATTTTTTCAATTAAAAATGTATTCCAAGAAATTTCTTTTGTAAGCTTTCAGTAAGTGAGAGGCTACGAAACGAAGAAACAATTTTAAGACCTCGTAGCCATAAAAAATTTTATTGGTTGATTACGGCCTTGGAAAAAACTCTCCCTTTGATTGAGGAGTGTTCTTTAATATTAATTTAATTTTTATTATTGATTGACTCAACCTATGTGCATTTTTAAATACTAAACTGGGAGCAGCGCAGGAAGCAAAAAAATTTCTAAGTAAAATATTCTCCAAGGCAACCACGGCACGAGATACGCTTATCCCCTTCAAAATGAACGGCGAGCCCAAGACTATGGCTAGCCCTAGCCGAAAAAAGTATCTTTAGAAAATTAAGGGATGCATGAGCAATGATTCTCTTGGATAGGATGATGAGTCGGCTCATATGGACTCAGGGGAGATTGAATGGAGGCTGAATTTCAGGTATTAATTCCATAAGGTAATACCTTGAGGCTGGGATCATGAGGCCTATGCGTAATTTACATAGAGAGCTTAAAGAACTTTATTCCTGTCACTGATATTGTATCTCATCCTCGGATCAGCTAATCAACATCAATCAAACCTTAGGAGTAAGCTATAGCCAATCACCGGAAATCCTTGTGCAAAGGCCGAAAATAGATAGAGACTGTGGCATACTGCATGAAATTTTGGTTTAATTTTTCCAGTCGTACCCTGAGAATCAGCGTAAAAGTTTCTTTTTTGTGAAGAATATTTTTTTTTCTTCGGAAGGAAGACCCTCATCTGTCCGATTTTGTTTCTTTATGGCGGATTGCGTGTTCTTTGTGACTTCCTCCGTCGGCATCTCACCCTCTCAAACTGTTTTTCTGTCAAAAAACTATGAGCTCATACACGCAATCCTTATCAAAATATTTACCTCTACAAGAATATTCGTTCCAGAAAACCACTTGCTCAATTTAAAGATCAAGGATACAAAAATCGCTTAAAAATAGGAAGATTTGCCGTTCTTCGAAGCGTGTGATGTTTTTTTTTTGGAAGGTGAAGCGAGTTTTAATTAAAAAATTTTGTACTTTAATTTTTTTATGAATTAAGGATCTTTAAAAGGTACCTTACCAAATCCCCTTATTAACGAAATCTCCGTGAAAACTCTTGTAAAAATTTCCTATGAGAAAATTTCCAGTGCAAAATTCCCCTGTTTGAAAATCCTTTATGTAAAAATTCCCTATACGGAAATTCCCTATACGGAAATTCCCTGTGTGGAAATCCCTGGGTGAAAATCCGCTCTGTGAAAATCCCCTATGTGAAAATCCCCTATGTGAAAATCCCCTATGTGAAAATCCCGTTATTTCAAAATCCCGCGGTTTGAAAATCCTTTATGCAAACGTTCACTTCGTGAGAATGCCGCTTGTGAAAATCCTTTAGTGTGAAACCCCGGCCTCTAAGAATCAAATCAAAAATCAACCTACCAAAACAGTCCCTGCTTTATTATTTCTGGAGGGGATTTTCACATAAGGGATTTTCGCATAGGAGATTTTCGCATAGGGAATTTTCACCTGTCTCCCTTTAAAACATGGGAGCCACCTTTGCTACTACTTGCCTCAATGACAAGAAGCATGTGAGTTCAGCGTCAAATAATCATTCTGTCAACTGTCAAGTCTACCTTCCTCATCCTCTTCCCTTGACGACTCCAGATTCCCAAAGAGAAAACAGTAGAACTGAAATTTAAAGTACAAAATCTCACCCTTATCAAATTCATGACGAGAAATTTCTCAGAGGTCGACAGTATTTATAATTATTTCTTTTTTTTTTCAAATATTTCTAATTCTCAAGAACTTTTTCTAGTGACGACAGCGTAATTATTTAATTGAAAAAAAAATGAGAAACTTAATGATTGCATTTCATTAGCTGGAATAAAAAAATATTTAAAGTACAAAATCTCACCCTTATCAAATTCATGACGAGAAATTTCTCAGAGGTCGACAGTATTTATAATTATTTCTTTTTTTTTCAAATATTCCTAATTCTCAAGAACTTTTTCTAGTGACAGCGTAATTATTTAATTGAAAAAAAAAATGAGAAATTAAATGATTGCATTTCCTTAGCTGGAATAGAAAAAATTCATCGTCCTTGTAAAAATTCTTGTGACGATTGGTTATGCAAGGCGTCATTTGCGATTGCCAATAATAATTAGCAATATAGAGGCCTAGATATACCTCTGAAATTATTGCGCATCGCCTCCTCTGCCGATTTTATTAATTTCCAAAAATCATCAATTCACTATGCCATTAAACTTGTCCTCAAGTTCAGTTCGCCATAAAAAGAGGAGGAAATTAGCCTCATGTCGATTGTCAATGTCAAAGTTGTAGCCACGCAGAAGCGCTATTTCTAAATTTTAATTACTTTTCTTTACTCCTCCCCCGAAACGATGCATGCAAATCAAAGATATAGAGATTTATACTAAATTTCCTTAAAATTTTCACAATATTCCAATCTTTGTACCAGAAAAAAAAATTCGAGGATAAAAATCTACAAAGTGGGAGGGAGGTTCAGAAATTTCCAAAAAGTGGAACTGAGATCGAGGCTTGTAGATGTTAATTTCAAGTAAGGAGAACCCTGCCACTCACGGATTTGACCCGTGCCACCACCGCGACCACTACCAGGACCAAGTCTTGAATTATTTTCATTTATAAATACAGACGTATAAGAATACAATGGTGCATAATTAGACAATTCATTCTGTATCCGGATGAATTTATAATTTTTTTTTCCTCTTCTAACCCAAGAAAACAGAAGAAGGGAGGAAAAAGAACTTATAATTACCTTTAAATCAAGGAACAAAAAAACAATGAGAAATTTTCTAGTTTTCAATTTAAACGTGTGTATTAATATAACTGAGAGTGAAAAGTTAGTGAACTCATAGAGTGAGGTCTTTGGATTCTTAATTTATTTCTTGTTTGGATTTGACAAGGCCTCCCTCTTGAAAGAAGAAAATAGGATACCCTGATTTCCAGGTGTAAGATCCAAGGTGTTGGAAATGATTTATGAAGCTTTTCCCTTATTAATAAATCAGTACTCTTTAAGTGGGCCTTTTTTTCTTAGCTGGAGAAATAGGGTGAGACATTTTCTGGCAAGTGATGACAAATTCGTTCCAGTTACAGTCGATTGCCGCTGACCTCTCGGCCTAAGACGTATTAGATGAAGTGGAAATGAAAAATAACATCGAGAATTCCTTGGCATTTCAGACAACCGAATAAAATTTTGAGCTGAAGGGATCCTGTGCCAGGAATATTCCTAATCAAAATCTATGCTGAATTCTCCAACAGACAATTAAAGGTGAATTGTCTGGCATTTTAACTATACAAAGATTTAAGAGATTTTTCGGAGAAGATTCAAGCCAATATCCCAAAAACGCAAATTTCTACATCAAAAAGTACTAAAAAAAATTGGTAGACATTCTGCTAGGCCAATAAGAAAAGAAACGATGAAAAAAAATGTGAAAAATTAAAAGAGGCAGATTTTTCTCTTGCAAGCCTTCAGGTTAAATTCGACTAAAAAACCACTTCCAATTTTCTACTTGTAACCACCCATTCTAAGCTCTCCTGTCACCAACTAAAATTTTACTCACGAATGATTAATGGTCGATGCATAGGCCTTTTGCCCGACGACGATGATACAAGGAACCACTTAAAATTTTTAGCACACGCCATCATGACTTTCGCTTAGCATGATTAACGCCTTGTTATTTTTAATCCACGCTCTCCGAAAGGAGAAATATGAGGAGTAAATAAATGAAACGAGAAATTCAGTTCCAACCATTTAAAATTACGGCGCTTCTCTTTTTAGCGATCCACGATTTTTTTAGTTGAAAATTCTTTTAATTTCCATTTTGCCAATTTTTGAAAATTCGGAACAAGGGCTAGCTGTCCCGATATTTTCAAAAACAAAAACCTTCATTTAAGTTGTTTTTTATATGAAAAGTAAGTCCACACGCTTTAGAATAATTTGAAATTGAAGTCGGAGGGTTATATCTGTTTGATTTTCGAGATTTTTCGGCTAAACTAATTTTGCCTTATTAAAAGTTCCAGAGGAAAGTTACGAGTTTGGGATAAAAATTCATGGCAGTCTATTTTTTTTAGCTCAGAAAATAATTGGTTGTGATTTGTAATAAAAAAAAAACTAGGTGCAGATAGGAAATAATTTAAATTTTGAGCCTGGTCATTTCCGATGTTTCATTTGTTAGGGAAAAAGCTTAGAGGGTTGAAGGAGAGCTCTACCTATACTTTCACTCCTCTGATTATATTCACTCACCCATCCTCTAAAATTCCTTAGCTCGGATGTTATAAATTAGTAGAGTAAAATTTCCATAAAGCCACGCATGATGTCAACTAAGCTAATTATTTATTAAGTGAACCACTTCCAAAACCAGAGTAAAATGTCTCCTCCACCCATTTTATTTGTGTCATTATTATTAAGTTTGATATGCTACGCCATGCACTTCTTACCTTGCCTCTCTCCCTACCCGCTACGCTACTTGAGTCAAGTATTTCACTCTACCTCACCCTAATCTCTAACAAGAGTTTCTAATCTTCCATCCGGAGATTAAATTTCGGATTCTAAAAAAATCGATAAAATTTAACTCCACCAGAAACTTTAAATCCGAATTTTTCTGGGACTATATCCTCAAAAATCCAATTTTCTCAAATTTTTAGGAGCTTTCACTTCATTTAGAGGATGGTTTCTAAGAAAAAAGGAAGCAAATTATAGTCACGCGGTGTAAAATTTCACGGGAGGCTAATTCCTTGTCACAAATTACATATTGTCAACTCAAGAAGATTTTAACAGGAACTTTCTCCTTGTTTCAGCACGCGCAAAGAGAAATTTGCTAAGGAAGAATCCCTAATCTAATTTTTTGACTAGTAATTTTAAATTTAATTTTCAGCTCTAATTCTCCACCTTAAAATTAATTGACAGAAAAAGGCCTAAAAGGAAGGAAATTCAAATTGTGCGATTTGACTCACGTTCTTCAAACAAAAATTCTGAGCTGATAGTGAATTCGAATTTTTGAGTAACAAAAATCTCAATGGAATAGTATCTCAATGGACTCAGCCTCAGTTTGATTAAATGGAATTCTCACCTATCAGACAAATGTAGTGAATGAAGATAACCCAGTAGCCTGCCAGAACAGATTTTCCAGGAGATTCATCTCTGCTAATAAGCAAAGTGCAGCGTACATTACTAAACCCATTGTTTCAATTTTTGCTGAGGCAGAGGAAGTATGTAGGATTAAAGGCATCAATAATATCAAAGACCAGCAGCCTCATTGTTCTCAGCCACGCATTATTTATAGAAGGAAGAATTGAGATACCAGGCTGTAGCTCATCCTCCATTGTCCTTCACCGGCAGGAATTATTCAATTTCTCATCAATTACCACTGCAAAAATACACTGACACAATTGACCAGGGCTTAACAATGGCTGCAATGGTCTCTAGTTCAAGGTAGCGACAGGTGCATCCATTGTTCATTAAAATCACAAGGAAGACCGTCGGATGCACCAGAGTTCAGCGGCACTCAGAAATATTTTTGCCTTCTTCAAAGAATTGCAGCTCAAACGCGGTGCTTATAATCAAATTTTTTCAAAAATTATGGAAGTAGAAGAAAATTTCCATTCTTTATTTTCATGATTTTCTGGAAGAAATAAAAAACGGAAAAAAAAATAACCTTTCCTCCCGTTTCTCTAAGCATTTTTCAAAAACAAAAACTGTTTTCCTAACGGGTGATGACCATAAAAGGCTACAAGCATAATTCGGGGTCTATGCTATGCATTAATTTTTTCGGAAACAGAGCAGCACAATTTTACGTAAACTGGGCTCTCTGAAAATTCAGTTTAGGAAATGTCAAGCGTTACTTCTCGATTGCAGCCGACGATCAAACCGCTTCGGACGCCTAATGAGTAAAATCTGCCGGGACAAAAATTCTAAATTGGCCCAATCAGCATAGTGATTTTTTTTTAACCCTTTTGGTATCCTCCCAAGTATTTTTTTCCTCTGGCCTTAAAAATTATCCGCATTTGAAATGCTCTATTCTGAAAATCAGGAAGAATTTCTGCTCCGGCAGATTTTACAAGGCATTCAAAGCGGGCTTGCAGACCGCTTGTTCAATAGAGCAATTACTCTGGAAAACCTTTGCAGAGAGCCCTACCTAATGTCAAATTTTCCGTAGAATACGATAGTGTCCTTCGAATTTCAAAAAAATTAAAATAAAGTCTCTAGCCCCCGATTTATGCTTGCAGCCTTTTTTCAGTCATCACCCGTTCTGGGGTGAAAGAAATTCAGCATTTTGAAAGTTGTACTGTAAAAACCTAAGTCGGCCCGTTGAAAGGAGCTTTGGATTTCTGACTACGGATTCTTCATGTGTGAAATTGATTATTAGGAAGTTACGGCTCACAGGTCCTATTAACTAATTTGCACGACTCACTCAGGAGAAGATGAAGGCGGTCCCAATAGATTCTACTTCCTCAAATCCAACCTGAGAACGGCGTATAGGAATAACAATATTAAAGGCTACATCTGGTCTATTCGGCCTTAATTTTGCGTTCCATTTAAACCACAAGAACCGCTGTCATCAGCCGTAACTCAAACGAAGGAACAGTATACACCGAAATGACTACCTCACGCAAGGATCCAATTGGCTCTCAGTTTACTCTGTGGTTAACACATTCATCCTCTTCATTTAAACTGATGACAGGGCAACATGTTCCCTTCCAAAATATTTTGGGAACTGACCTTTACTATTCTCCCCATTTAAATTTTCAAGTTCCAGGAATGCTCCAAAAACGAAAAAATCTTTATAATGCTAATTTTAAAATAAACCTTATTCCTATTTAAATTTTAATAGGGTCAAGTGCATGCGTGTGCGACTGACTTAAATTTAGTCCGTGTAATCCCTGAACATGAATTTCTTGGTTCTGAACTCCTTGATTTCATTTTCATCTCCTCAAAGGCATATACATAGACATCCTCCTACTAATCTATGCATGTAAAACCAAAAAAAGATCACCAGCGGTGCAGAAAGTAAAAAAAATGTCGAGGTAAAATGGACACTGAGGTCAAAGCTAGAGAAAATTCTTCATTCATCACCGACCAAGCTGAGCCAAATGTGACGGTCACATGGAAAGGAAAAGTTGGAGATGTGGCGTCAACACGCCCTTTTTCCAACTTCGTATTCTTGAGACAATTTTAAACGGGCAGGACCAAACTTAATTTTTCCTAAATCAAAAATATTTAAACTAATTAATTAACTAAAAATATGAGCATTCAAAAAAATACTTATTCCGACATAAACATTTTTTAAAAAAATCCTTGGATCTTTCTATTTAAAGCAGAGTCACTAAATTCCGAATTTTCCAGGATTCAATTTGAATTATTTAATTTTACATGATTCTACTGGAAAGGCTCTTTTAATTTTTTGACGACTACAATGGAGTGCTATTTTGGCGGCTGCAAAAATTTCCTTGAACCGCACCTACATGAAACTGTGACTCAGCCGGTAATGGCAGAAGGTCTGCATGCACCGCCGACCAAGATGGCATGCAGAGGT
>JABASM010001711.1:0-13337 GCA_019776545.1 Brachystomella parvula | reverse complement strand
CCCGAGTTTTGGAACCCCAAAAGAACCCCCGAAATCTCGTACTCTAAAGTAAAACTCAGCCCAGATTCGTATACAACGATTTTTAGAGAATTATGAAACCGTCGTTTTATACAATTTCTGCCCAGTGTAAAGAAGAGAGGCAGCCTTTTGTGTCCGGCTGTACAAGATTTCTGCTTTCTCTCACCCATTAGACTGATTTCGTGTACAACGCTTTGCACACGTCTAGGTTTCATAGTTGCACACAACCATTTTCCAAATGGTCGCCATTTTTAGGACAAAATACATTCCAATTTCTGGAATTGTAAAGACGAACTCCTGTAGGCTTATACGAGAGTACTGGAAGCAAGCCCTGTCCTTGTTTCACAAGACGACAAATGTCAATTGCAGAGGCAGACGGGTCACAAAGAGAGGCTCATACAAACCAGCTAGGATCAACCAAAATTCCTCGATCCACCTCTGTGAGTACAGCAGCTGAAGTTTCATTCTTCAGAAGTATTTCCCACCCTGACGCTCGCCGTCGATCTTCTGCATCCAGATTTCACCTGACAGGCTTAAATTTGAGACACCAAGAACCACATGGAGCTCCTGCGGCCCCGAATGTCAACGCACCTGTGAACAAAAGTAGCCCATTTCAAGGCCAATGTCAAAAGAAGGATCTTCCTTGGTTCTCATGTTTTGGAAATGGATGTATTTGAAGTATACTTCTGGATTCTCTTCCTTTCCAATTTTGTCACAGTAAACTTGTCAAAGTAAACTCGGAAGTATACTACTATATTCCCAAGCTTAAAGTCGGAACTTTTTTTTTATTGGAAATATTAGTACGCGGGAAACTGGCGCCAAGGGTTAAGGTTTAGATCCTGGAGTTCTGAAGTTGTGATTTTAGAACTGCGGATGGGGCTAGTGAAGCAGAAGTAGGCGACGACCATTCTACAGAAGTCAACTAAACTTCCAAGCATGAGATGTCGCAGCTTCGTTTACGAAAAGTGAGAGAAAAAGAGTGAGAAAACTTTGAGTTTTTCTTTCACTCCTTCCTTTCAATTCCACGGAGTGAATATGAATGGAGAAAGTTTTCACATTGGAGTTTTCTGATATTGAATCCTGGAAGGAGAGATGGACGACTGGACTTTCTGAATTTCCTTTTTCGATTTTTCTTATTGGAGAGACGTAGGGTAAAAAGTGATAGGTGAAATTGAAAGGGGAGATTAAGTTGGGGAGAAGAGGGAGGGGGGTGATGGAGAGATTAGTTTGGAGTTAAAGGTGAGAGTTTTCTCCGTCAAGGTGCCTTGGGTGTTAAAAAATGATTCGGTGGGTGGAAATAATGTTTAGTTGAGTAAGTTTAAGTTTATTAGAGTCCGCCGAGCGGTGGTTATAGGGAGAGTGCTAGGGATGGTTGAATATCTAAATATTTATGAGATGGTTCTAAACTGGAAAGTTTTCTCTTGTAGGGATCCTCTAGGAGTTGGTAATGGGATGGCTAACTGGGTTTATGGAAGTTTAAGGGGCTCCACTCCTACCTCCACTACTCCCACCGTCTCTGATCAACATATTCGCCTTCTCTCTTAGAAAAATGGGATCCTAAATTCTCTGGCTCAGAGATTTATGGATTCTCTCTTTCCACTTTCTCCAGGAGCTCCCTTTCTGTTATTCTTAAATTCTCTTCTCCTTTCCCTTCATCTTCTCTTTTCCTTCCATTTTGTTTCTTAACCTTTAATTCAGATAAACCTCCAAAGACTTCCACAAAGGTTCAATCTTAATAAAATCTCATTAAACTCACTCTTCAAAAGAAATCCCATACGCTCCCTCTCTCTCTCTCTCACTCCTTTCCAAATGCTAATTTCACGTAACAAGGTAGGAGAAAGTCTTTCATTCCTCAATTTCTACAAATTAAATCTCTTTGTTAGAAATTCATGAGCTTTCTCTCCCTTCAAAGTCAAGACTCTCTTCTCACTTTTCAAACAAACCTTCGGCGAGAATTAATTTAAGTATGTTTAAGTAAGAAGGAGTAAGGAGTTTCTTAAGATTAGAATTTTTTCGATTCAAATTTTTTTATCGATGTATTTTTCTTAAAAATTTGTATTAGGGGGAAAGCGTGTGATAAATATATTGAGGGTAGGAGTAGGGAGGAAATGGATGCTTTTGTGCAAATAATTGAACATGTTTATCCAAGGCCGTTTATCTTGGGAAAGCTCAGCCTTTTGTTTAAGAAAAACCCTTTCCCCCTAGTCGCAGCAGCGGTGAAAGTCAGATTTCTCCTCAGAGAAAGGCGATGAAGGACTAGTGCAGAGGGAATCCAATATGCTCCTCTGATTTATTAAAGGGGAGCCGAAGAAAATGCCGCGGTTGGAGATAAAGCGTTTAATTATGAAAGGGAATTAAGAGAGGACAGGAACAGGCGTTGAACTTTAAGGAATTCTATGCGGTTTTCTCCTTGGCAGCGCCATCCTTAACATCTAAATACTCCTTAATCGCAAATTGTCTAAATTGCACCACAACCTTAATAATTCCTGTTTTCACGGCGTCGCACCCTACGCTTAGATTGAGTAAGTATTCTTGTAATCATACTGAGAGCCCTACGCGTCCTGCAAATTAAGTCGCTTCAGCTATCCTGAATTAAATTCAAATATCTAGTTTTTGGGCCATATTTTTTAGCCTGGAGATGACCCCGCCTCTTTTTTGGTGGTATAGAAAGAAGAGTAATGCAAATATGCCTAAAGCAGTATAACAGTTTGACAACAAAACGCATTTAGAATTTGTAGTGCGCCGTTTTGCGAATAATAAAAACGCACGGAGAGACGATATTTATAGTTGACTGAGCCTTGCTTCAAGCGTCTTCTGCTTAGAATGATGTTTTCCAGAATTTCATTGAAGCGTGGAGGTTTTTATTTGAGCTGCTTAAGTCCATTTATTTTTAGTTACCTGTGCTCACACTGCACCGCCTTCGATAACTTTCTCCGGCTTTTGATTCTTTAAGTGTTCTAAAGCCGGTAGCGAAAGCTGGATGAAAAATATGAAAGCATGAACACATAGCAGCAAAGCTGCTGGAGTGCGACACAGTTTTTGCTGCCAGCATTTCGCAGCAAACGAATACTATTTACGTTCACGAGATCTTCAAAATTAAATGCCAGGAGTTGTTTTTGACGAAATTCTTGTGTACAGTAATATCGTCAACCAGGAGCCGAATGTCCATTCTGCGACAAGGAGTTAAGATGCAGGATGCAGAGTAATACTTACATCATTGTGAAGCTGAGCGCACATTACCAGACTACGCGGAATTTGACGTTAAGTTTGATTGGATAAGCCTCCGACCATTTCATCCTTTTTCCACTATGTAATTTATGGTGCTTTTCTTATCCTGAGAGAGGCTTAGGTGGTCCTTTCCCATTGGGAACTCCTAAATAAGTCCATGGAAGTCATGGAATTTATGGACTGGGAGAAGCTTTTGACTAGGCCACTTTTCAATGTTCCAATGTCTCACTCCCGTCCCTGAATAAAGAGAAAAAAGTTTTAGAAACTTTCCCTATGAATTCTCTTTTTCTTTGAAGCACTTTCACGTCACCGGTCACCCGAACAGAACACAGTCTTCTCATCCCCTGCCGTCGAGATAGCGACCCCATAGGAGAACCAGAGTCAGGGCGGCGGTGATCACTCTGGTGAAGCAGTTATTCATATTACATTTTCATAAAAGAAATTATGAGGGCTCCAGTGCAACGGAGCAGGCGAAAATGACTTGGTTCATCTACCAGGCGAGAGATTTTTCAGGAGCTTTTGACAGGAGGCAATCCTCCTCCGGACATCTTCACACGCCCTTTTCTTGTCTATCGCTGCATTTTTATTTAGGGTTCAACCAGCTCGACCTTACCGAGTGCACGGCTGAAGATTTTTTAAAATGGGAGAATTTCATCAAGTCTTCTTTTATAGATAAAGAAATTTGAGGAAATCTGGACTTCCAATTTCCTATTGGGTGATGACCAATGAAGATGGAAAGGATTGAGTAAGATAAAAAGGCGGCCTTGACTCTTTTGTAGTTCTGAGAAAGCAGAAAAAGTTTTGTAGATGATAAACGACGCTCCACTTGGGGCCCTTTCTTTCTCTCTCCCTCTCTTTCTCTCGTGTCTCCAATTCCAATATAATACTTGCGGCTGGAAATGTATGAAAGGAAAATTGTGCCGTTTCAATTGACGGGTTCACATTTCCCTCGAGTCCCCAAGCCCAGCGCTCTGCAATCTCATGAGAAACATTTTTTTTTCAGTTTCCAGGTAGGGAGGACACGGATCCTGGTCTTGATACTTCAATTTCTTTCACTCCCGGAAACCCGGAAAGCTCAAGCTACGGAAAATATTTTTCCATTGATTGAAAAAAAAAACTCTCTGCACAGCGTCGTCTAGTTCTGCTGCTGCGGTTTGTTGATAATCAAAACAGAGGTTTTTCTATAAAAGAAAAAGAAAACCGTACCGTCAATCAATCAACGACTTTAGGGAAGGAAGGAGAGCACGGTAGGAAGTTTTGAAACTTTTTTTTGAGGATGGCGTAGGGTGATGAGTGAATGGGATGATGTGAGGTCGTGCGTGCGTGAGGACTGGAAGTGGCGGGTGACAGGAAGCGAGGATAGGCACGTGAATATTCTGATCATTGAGACACAAGACATGGAAATTGACCTCTGCCGTCATTCAGTTCTCTCCTCACTCTATATATATACATCTGCTCTCAGCATCAGCGCTAGCACAATTCAGATAACTCAAAGTTTTACTTTTCCTGACTCCGCTGAGAGCCATTTGTGAAAGTTGAACTTCCCTTTGTCAATTTGCATTTGATTTTATTCTAAGTCCAAAACTCCACAAAAGTCATGAGTCAGAGAGTTTGGGAGGAAGGGGTAATATCATGTTACGGAAGGACGTAAGTAGTACTATAGAATGTTGGTATTGGAAAAAACTGAAATTGCATTCAAGAACGGTGGAAGGCAGGGAGGTCTCTTCTTGATTATTGCCCTTCTTCTTGAAAAGAGAAAGCAATTTCTCAAAAAATAGAAATGGAGCTGCACTTTTATTCTTATTTTTCTTAAACATTCTCCCCTATCCCCAAACTTCCTCGTCCGTGACTTTCACCATTCATTTTCTCCTCCATCCCCGTTCTAATGGCTAATCTCCAAACGAAAATAATGCAATGCACGCAATTCCGTACACATTAGACGCAATTGAGTTTCCGGAATTTAATGACAAGTTGGACAATGCAATAAAGTGATCATCGTCCCCTAACCAGCGTCTAAAATGATTTTTTGGATCCGTAAAAACAGCCTATGAACTTCTTGTACAACGTGTCCACGCAAAATACCCAAGAAAATTTTCCACTTTTTTAATATTCAGCAATCCCGTATTTGTGATTTTATTTAGCAGNCAAGAAAATTTTCCACTTTTTTAATATTCAGCAATCCCGTATTTGTGATTTTATTTAGCAGTGCGACTTCAGTAATCAGCAGTTAAGGTTAAAGCTAAATTATACTTGAAGTAAAACTGCTAAAATATTTTTTCGAAACATCGATTTTGCAAGTTGAAAAAAAGGGCGAAATTTCACCTGTATACGATTTCCTGGGACACGCTGTACTAAACATACTGTTTTCACTGGAAGTAACATTAAAACTTCATCAGCGCGTCCCAGTAAGCAAAAAGGAACGCAATTTGAGGACTTGGTTTAGAGAGCGATGTTGTGCAGAAATGAAGTTGTTTTACTTTTTCTGTCGCTCCATTTATAATCTTTTTTTTTCTTCCTCTTCTAAAGAGATCCAAAAATAAAATGAAAAAGTTTGAAATAGAGTAAGAAGAAGTGAAATTTTTTTCGTTTGCAGACTTCTTTTTTTTTCTTCCCAGAAGTCTGGCTAGCCTGCTCTGGTTCTAATGTGAGAATCTAAAGACAGAGAGGAGCTTTTCTATGATAATTTATGAAAGAAGAGTTTTTCAAGATTTATAACATCTGAGAAAGAGAAGACTTTATTTGGAAACTGGAGAATTCTTTTTCTCTTCTTCTTCACACATCTGCTGGGGTTAGTCCTCCATTTTTCGCCATGTTTTTTTATTACTAGGCACGCAAACCCACCGCACATACTTGAAATATTCCGCCTACACGGGCCAAAGCAATTCATCAACAAACTGTCAAGTTTTATTCGAAAAAGAAAATCCGCTTTATTACCACACACAAATAATGGGTGGAGGGGAAAGGAAAATTAGGCCATTTTAAGGATTTGACTCTCCGTCTCACATAAATTTCAACTCTGAACAGAAGTTAATGCTAATCTAGTAAAAGAAAGACGACAGGCTTAGCATTTCCAGATCTATAGAAACGTATTTCTTCCAGTCTGCTTCTCAGCACGGTAATAGCTTGGAAATTTCATGCATACTGATACACTTAGTTTTATCTCAGCTCATTTCAAAGGGGGTCAAAACTTAGACGTCCCCACAGTTAGTCCCATTCTCACACTTTATCGGGGAACGCTTTCCTTGGCATGTGCTTATTTTCAGGTGCTATTTTCCCGAACCAATTTTCAAACAATCCAATTTTCGATTCGTCAACATTTGAAAAGCTTTCATGAATGTTTCATATGTCGGGCTCAAAGAGTTTCCATGAAATTCCAGACTTCAAACTATTTGAAATGGATTTTTGTCCTTAAATACACTCCAAAAGATTCCGTTGCGCTCAATATTGCTCCTGTTTTTTTTTTACCTTAAGTAACTGCTTAACTAAGCTTAAAGCTAATTTAGCCTTTTTCTGGTAGTACCTCAGTAAGGAGCTTTAATACGTCCCCTCTCCTTTGGAACTTTATCTCTCCTGAACCTCAAAATCTCATATCTTTATTTCCCTATAATTTTACTTCCCTCACCTTTCTTCCCTTCCAGTGAATTGAATCTTGAAATGATAGAAATTGGAGTACTAACTCCTTTTGTTCAAATGTAAGGAATCAAGTCTCAGCATCTTTCAGCTTACTCCCCACTTCATGATTTCCTCTTGCTCAACAACTCTAAATGGAGGAGACATTCTCCCGGATGGAAATATTTCCTTTCCCAGGGTTCTCCGCACCACACGCGCATGGGATGCATTGACTACTCATTCTCGTGCTAGGGCTAGCTACATCCAAGGAATTCTCACAATCTGATTCAGTTCAACTCTGAACCAGATACGGGTCACTTCCAACTAACCTCTTCTCCAGCTCAAGCACCATCAACCAAACACTTTAAAAGAAAGGATTCTTTCCTATCAAATTCTGAAGAAGCAAAAGACCCAGTTGCATAAAGTTCAATTCTTTTCAACCCCAAGAAAACAAGTTAAAGAGGACAGTTGAGCTCTTAATTGTGCCGGATTTTTTTAATGTGTATACTTGAGAGTTTACCACCACAAATCTTGGATGTGTGTCACTGGTGAGCATTTCACTTTAATTCTTTGCTACTTTTATGGATGCGTTCCAGGAAAGTTTGGCCCTTTGGGAGTGTATGTAGAAACTCTCTGTGCTCCATTGTTTCCTCGTTCCTCCCAATGAGACAACTGTATCGTCCAGCAGGAGACAAAGGAAAGATAAAGAGAGGAAAATAATATAGTCTGGATTCTAGGAGATCGTTCAGGCTCCAGAGTCAATTACTCAAATGCTAAATTTGGTTTTTTTTTTCTCTGTATTCAAAAAGTGAAAGAACCGGAACGAGGTCGTTCTAAATCTTGAGCCGAAGTAATTGTGTCTGGGAGTTTCCTATGCTTTCTCCCTCCCCTCCTTCCATTTAATAATATGCTCTATCCAATCTAAAAGATTTACATTGAGAAATTTCATTTTTTTTCCTGTAGCGTAGTACTGGAAGGGGGAGATGAGCAGAGTGAGTGACAGAGATCCCAGGTCCCTATGATTGATACTTTCGAAAAGTGAAATCAGAATTTCTCCACCCTACTTTCCTTATGATAAACCATCATCCAATTTCAAATCAATTTAACCTCCAATACATTTTACATCTTCTAGCTTGGATTCTATCTCTCATATTTTTAAATAAAATTTCTCTATCCTTTCAAACTACTAAAATCCAATTCAAATTTCACATTGTTTCACATCAGCTAGTGGGAGTAAGGCTATATATAGTATAGAATAGTACTTGCCTAACAGGGCCCAAATTCAAAAGATTCCAGTGAACCAGTAAACGTAAGGTTTTCTTCAAAGACTCCCTTCGTCGTTCTCTAGGGAAAACGTAACGCAGAGAGCCAAAAAATCATCTTATACTCCTCTAGCAGTAGGTTCAAGCCTCGGATCCTCTTTGTGTACAAAAGAAAGCTACACGAATCATTACATCAGTTTTCCTTTCTCTACGAGGAGAATAGAATAGAATTTACTTCCATGCAGTAGACTCTGTATACTGTTTGCCTTGGACCCTCCTTTCCTTTTCATGCTTTCCCTTGTAAAGAAAACAAGGAAGGAGAAAAGGATGAAATTTCTTTTCTCAAGACGAGAAAAAAAAATTTTGAGGACCCCAGAATTCTTTCAAAGCTTATAAGGCAGAAGGCAGAACTCAATCTCTGTATTTATGGATTTTAGACTTAACTTGCAACCCTTAATGGGTTTCACTTGTATACAGGCGGAAGGAATTTCTTGTTTAGAAAACCATCTTTTCTATCTTGCTGCTCTGATAAGGAAATAGAAAGAAGTAAAAAAAAAAAACAAATGGCGCTAAATTCAACTCGTCGTTTGGTTTTTACATTATAGTAGGTCCCGTGCATACTCCACTCTGTGTTCTTTGCCAATTTCCATTGCAGAAATTTTAAGCAAAAACTAGGAGCTCATTTTCATTTCTGTTCTTCTTCACCCAAGCCTTCACCATTCCAACTGAGCCTTTTCCCTGATACGGGAAAAGGCAATCCGAAAAATGGGATTTATTTTTCCCTGCTTAATCAAATTACCTGATGCTGGAGAGAATCTGACAAGAGGAAGGCTATAATTAATTGGGCAAATTTTAACAACTTCCCTACTTGAGGGCGATTTCCTAAGAATTTCTTTTGTGAGGTGTTTGGGCTCTATTGCTCTTATACAAGGAAATCCGGTACTCCCCAGGCTCTTCGTCTCCCTCTATTGTTTTTTCTAATAATGGCACTCCAATAAATAAAAGAAATTTCACTTTATCATAAGAGAAAACATTCGGATTTTCCTTTGGAAAAGATTTCTTATCTTTTGGTGTGGTATAAGGAGTCACAAGGGAGGAGAATTAGGCAGAGACTTTCTTCCGTAAACTTGAAAGTAAGTTCTCCCATCCATTCTCTCTAGTCGACTGGATCCGAGCCTTCCTCCTCCTGTGTCCCTGCTTCCTGGAAGTGATTGATTGGCTCTCACCTTCTATCACTTAGCCAACTGCTGAAGAAACAGAGAGCCTTGTTATAGGAAAGTCAATTTCCTTGAAATAAATTATTGGAGAAGGTTGACAGATTTATTAAAACTGAATTTCAGGCTTCATTATTAATTTTCTTCTTTGGAGGAATGAGAAAGGGGCTTTGAGTTTGAGTTTGAATTAAATTAAATTTCACTCATTTCCAAGCTTCATTTGAAGTGAGACCTGATATGACTGTCCTTATTCAGCTTCAAATTAATTATATACTTCCGGTTAACATTTAAAGTCAATTTAGAGCCCTTATTCATGAGGAGGAAGTTGGAAGGGGGGGGGGGGAGGAGAAAGATCTTTTAATTTGTCTCTGCTTGTTTAGTATGGTGTTGGTTGTGGTCGTTGGCGGATAGTCTGATCCTGATTGGTTGGTTGGTTTGGATGTGTGAAGGAGATAGAAGATCCTTTTGCCTTGTGCTCCCTCCCTTGTTTTGTCTGATTTATTTGGTGGAGCAGTGAGTGTAATTGGGGGATCCTACGCTGTAAATTAAGATAAAGGCTAAGGCATAAGCCTCCGTTTTAAATGAGACTCCATTTGTCTCGCTTCCTATTAGAGGAAAAGGCTTAAAGAAAGGAGAGAAGAAACATGGAATTTCCCATAGTCAAAGAATCTCCTTGTCATCCTCTGACTTAAGGCTTTCTCTCCTTACAAAGGAGACGTAAAAACTTTCACTAACTTTCCTACTTACTACAAGCATTACCCTAGTCCTCCCACTAGAATTATTCATCATTTTATAAAAGTTTTATCCTGCCCGCCTTTCAGTGTTTAAGAAAAGCAGACCCTGACGATCTTATTGTCCCAGTTCAGGAAACCGATTATCTGCCCCTTGTTCCAATAAAGCAAGGAGATAAAAATTGCGTATTTTCAATGTGGAGTTATAATTCTGAGCTTACGGTTCTGATTGAACATTAAATTTGAAAGGGGAAGAAGGCTTCTTGAGTAAATGCCAAGGCGGTGTTTTAAAAGCTTTCCTGATTTCCAGAATTTTTGAATACATTTAGGCAAGATGGAAAGCACTTTGCATTTTTATTTTGTTATATTTGCCGCAATTGACAAGTCTTAAGTCGAGTAGAATTTTCCTAGCTCATGGAGACTCAAATCTCAAATTATGTCATTCTTTCTGCCTTGTAAATTCTGGCATAAGAGAAAGCTTTAAGCTTTTGGCTTCAAACGCTCTTCGTAAAAATCAATCTCCATTCACGCTAGGCTTATTTTTTATTACAGTGGGAAAGTAAAAGTTTAGAAAATCTTTGAAGAGAGAAAATGAGTTTATAGCCTGAAAATATTCAACGTCAAATGTTTTTATTTGTGACGCGGAGTGGTTTCGTCCTCTGTTCTCCCTGGAGATCCCTCCATTCTTCATGTTTTGTCTAATATTTTGTTGGGATTTTGTTAGGGACTCTGCGGGTAAGAAGTCTGAGGAGTCTAATCTTAATCCTTAGCGTCTTCTGGGTGTCCCCAGCAGGAGCTCTTTTCTCTATGGAGAAAGTAATGAGATGAGTTTAGAGTCTTTGAGAAGAAGGAGAGGAGATGGAGAGAGCTTTTGGGATGAGGAGAATTAGAATCACTTTCTCTATGTAATTCCTATCCTTAGATTCCAACTGATGAGGGAGAACGAGTGGAATAAAATGTTCTCTGACTTTTAATCATTGCTCTAACGACGCCTCTTCCAGAAGTGAAAGTTGTCTTTGGAGTTCCGCTTCCGCTCTTACCACCACCACTACTGCTACTTTTCCACCCCTCCTTCCTTACTATGTAAATCCAAATGGAATTCTTCTTTTTATTCTAATTTTTATGTCTTTCTCTTTCCTCCCGTACAAGGTTAATGGAAGGGATTCACCAATTGAATTTCAGATTTTTTTTCCAACTAATGAATTCACTAGGGAATTCCAGAGACAGGGGAGTGTAATGAAGATGGACTAAAATGAAGATAAGGACTATGACTTTTACTCTTATTTTTACTCCTGAAAAGCCCTTGTTAATGACGAGGAGATGAGGCTTTTCCATTTTCTGACATCACATACTCATCTTTCTTACTTAACTCTGAAAGAGGAAATAGAAAAGGTTAATTTCATTTTTGGACATCCTCATTGGTCAGAAACCTTTTTGTTCTACTTCAAATAAAATTTCTTAAGGATTGATCAGAGCAGATTCAAGGAAATCGCAGGGTGGAAGCTTTCGAGAACTGAGTGCTTCTCGAATATCAGGCTTTGAAATAAATCGTAGTAAAATGAATTTATTCAGAACGAATGAAATATTTTGCACTACATAAATTAGCTATACACTGTGGAGAACTAGGAGAAGCTATTGCCGAGGAAATTATTCGTCATTTCACCAGTATCTATGGGGTTAACGTATGCATGAGCTAACTGCACCCTCAGCACCAATGAATATGACTCTACATACTGGGATTAGAGGACAAGAGATTAATTTTCTCTCCCGCATTTTCATTCTATTAATTTTTAAGTGTAGATTTGTTCCCGGTTCTGACGGGGGAAGTTATTGGTTGTCGGCTATTTGCCACTCCGCGCTCTCTGCTATGCTACCATTTTCTTCTGGAAGTATAATATGAGAGGGGGATTATTGTCGGAGTGAAGGCGGAAGTAAAGGACAATTATTCTGTCCCGGGACTCCAATCTCCTTTATTCCTGGAGACAGGCGAGGATCTTGTGGGCAGAAAGTTCAGGGAGGCCACTCTTCCATTCCAACACTCCCTATGTCCAGAATAAATGTTTCTGCCAGAGAGACTGGAGACACTTCCGCAGTACTCTTCCTCGTGTAGATTAGTGGAGTACAGGAGACTAGGATAGTGGATAATGGAGTGTGACAGCCTAACTGTGCACAAGTTTGTTCGAACTTAGATTCTTTGCTGAAGTTGACTTATCGTCAAACCAAATGAGATCTATTGATTTTTATATTTAGAAACAAATAGAGGAGCTCCCTCGTGTTTTGGACTCCTCAATAATTAATCTAGGGTTTTCAAGAAAGAAAAAAAATCCAACCATCCTAGTAAACAACACTGGCAGAAGGTCCTGTTCAAGGGCCGGAGGTAATGGAAAGTTAACGGCATGCCAGAGAGAATGCCTCTTTCAAGTGTCCAGCAAAATAATGGCAGCGGTTATGTGGGTTTTGGTCAGTCAGTTTTCAGCAGGTAGTTTGTTTGCATTAAATCTGAAGCAGGACATCAAGCCCTTCCGATTTATGTATCGCTTGAGCACATCGGTGAGGTCAGATAACTCGTTGTCGTTGGTGACCTCTGGTGGCTAAAGAGACACGATTTTCAAAAAATTCCATTCAAAAAAGTTGTATATGTGTTTCAGAGATGCTATACTCAAATTCTAAGAAAAAGCTTATAATGGAAAAATAGAACTCGCTCCTTTTTCATGGAATTTAATACACTCAAAAGTATAATAAAACAAGAAGGAATAGAAACAAAAGAACAGAAATTCCAAGAATTAAACGAAAAGTTTTTGATAAAGCTTGTTGCATCAGGAACTGTCTTTATAATATACAATGGTTCTTGCTCTTCCGCGAATCTTCAGTAAAGTTTGCTCATTTCTTATCATTTTAAATTTTTAAATGTCAAATTAAATCAAATCTTTTTTGTAATATCAGTTATCCACCAGTTAAACGGTTTTAGGTAATGAAAGCGTCAGCCAACTTCTGTTTCTGGTGGCTGGTGCAACTGCTGCTAACGTTATGCAAAATTTTTTCTTGCGCGAATTTTAATCTCAAGCATCTTGACTGCTCCCGGACGACGGTTCCATGTGAAAATCCCCAAAACAAAAATCTCCAATGAGAAAATCCACACCATGTGAAAATCCTCCATGTGAAAATTACAAGCTTTCAGAGACTGTTGAGTTGAATAAGGGTCTCAAGCTTATTACCACCCAGTGTCACCTTTACGTACAAAGGATCCATGATAGTGGAAAAACTGAAATTAACAC
>JABASM010001710.1:0-13342 GCA_019776545.1 Brachystomella parvula | reverse complement strand
TTGCCGTTGTTTTCTCGAAAATTTTTGTCTGCCCTGCTATATTTGGCAGGCCCTGCTATATTTGCTATATTTGGCGTACGCCAAATTTGTTATATATGGACCGAACTCTTCCGCTGCACTTTTTTGTTGCGCTTTTCTTCATCCGACGATCCGACCGGCATCCAAACTTTGACTAACTGTTGCTTCCATTCACCATCAGCCTTGCTTTTCTCCATGTAACAATGAGGACGCCGAAATGCAAGTGCTCAAGGTGTAAATTGTACATGCGAGCAGTGAACTCCGAAGATCCAGGTACCAGCTGCGTTTCTATTCATTTAGGAAATATAGGTACAAAGGTGGTTTGTCTTATTAGATTACGATGTTTTTGAGGAGGATGGAGTTACAAGGAAGACGACAAAATTCGAAATCCGGGACTATCAGGTAAACGGGATAGAGTAGGACTGACACTGATACTTATGATATGACTTCTGTTATCCATGTCTTACAGTACATTGTCTTTTCAGACTGCTCTAATAAAAATTGCAACGAAACAGAACATAATTGCATGCTTGCCCACTGGATCCGGAAAGACGTTCATAGCATATAAGCTGATTGAACACTTTCAGGGAGATATTTTGGAGTAAGTTTTGACGATTGATTGAGTTGAAGTCTGATGGCTTGGTTGGTTCTAAGTCAAAAATTGTGTGCATCTCTAGGAAAAAGAAAAAGGTTATCTTCTTGGCTAATACAATTCCTCTGGTGGCTCAACAAGCCGAATTCTTTGCTCGAAACTCTGTACTAAAGGTGAAGCACCTCACCGGTGACATGGAGGTTGACTATTGGTCGAAAGAGAAATGGGGAAACGTTGTTGGGGCTGCTGAGGTAACTGCTTAACGGGATCGGATTCGGAATTTTATCTCTTCTCAACTTATCTTTGCAATTTTCTTTGCAGATTTTAGCAATGACGACTCAAATATTCCTTAACATTATTCGCCATGCGTTTATCAAGTTTTCAGAAATTGCGCTTCTAATTTTTGACGAATGCCATCATGGTACAAAATTATATATTTGTACTAAAATCTCTTTAGTGATCTGAACCTAATTCAATCTTCTGTTTTAAATCAGCCGTCAAGGATCATCCAATGAAGCATGTAAGCCTTGATTAAATTGGATGTAAAGCGTTCGAGGTAGAATATCCTAAGCGGTTATAACTTCCAGGATTTAATTTCAGGTTATGCAAAAATACCAAGATGCCATGAAGCTAGAACCAGGCTACCCGCTTCCAAGAGTTCTGGGAATGACAGCTACGATCATCAAAGGAAACTGTACGGTGTTTGAAGTGCCGGCACGAGTTGAAGAACTAGAGAGGACAATGAATGGAAAGGCTGTTACCTACAAAAATTACCAAGATGTTCTAAAGTAATAATGGTTCATTTCAAGTGCCAAAATGCTCATAATCTGTTCTCATTTTGCTTCAGACACTCCACAAGCAGTCGTATTGAGAAATTCTTGGTCGAGGCGTCAGGCGACTTTAACTGGGAGCAGCTGTACGATATACCCATGCTGGAAATGTATGCAAAAGAGCTGAATCTTGTGAGGAAGGAGCGAAAGAAATTGAAGGCAACTGCATCAATTCAGGGGATTGACAGCACCCTTCATAGTGTTGAAAACATTTATTTAAGCCTCAAGAAACCTACGCCAGGTGACCTTCGGATTGCCGTGGACGACGTCAAATACAGTTGCATGAATTTAGGTGGGTAATCGTATTGAAAAAAAAGGCCGTTTCATAACATGCATCTTAATCTCTTTTCGCTTCTTTTTTTCGCATTTAGGACCATTTTGTGGGATTATTGCAATCAATTTGAAGTTGGCTTTTATTGAATTCAGTCTTATGGACTTGACTGATGAGAAGATGAAAAAATGGTACGAAACGATTCGTGCTCTTTTTATTCGCATAAAGTAAGTAACCTATACCACGGAATTCATTACTGGGAAGTCAATTGCATAAAGATACTTAAAATTTTTTCTTGTGACAGGAGCAACCTGGAAAGTCTCATGGAAGGAGTTCCTGAAGAGCAACGGATAACTAGATTCGTGTCAAAGAAGCTATTGAAGCTTGTTACTGTTGTCAGCGATAAATTTGGGTATGAATCTGATGAGCTGAGTTGCACATTCAATTTTCTCAACAATTTTACTCATCATTTACCTTTTGTTGTCTTATCTGATCACCCCCGAAGTCGGTAAATGGGCCTGGACAAATCTCAAAGAAATATTTCTTTGTGTTTTCCGCAATGCTTTCTCTCACGTTCTCGGATTGCTTTTGCTTTACAGCGTCATTACTTATATAGTCGAACTCTGTGAAAGTATGTTTTCAAACCCTTAGTTGGACTAAAGCCCATCCCGCTTGGGAGAAAGCAATTTATTTATTTATTTATGATTATGTTTGCAATTCTGATTTTCTTATGGCGGACTCAAAAAAAGGTGCTTTCACTGAGCCCATTTGTAGAAGATCATCATTGAATTGCGTAGTTTGATTAAAAATCAAATGACGATCTGCTATAAAAAATGATAGCAACAACAGAGAAAATCCAAAAAGCTCAAATTTTGTGAAGAAGCGTTAATAATGAATCCTAATTGAATTATCTAGGAACGATGCCTCGCCTCCATGTGAATTTGATCAGGACGCTGGGATTTGCGGACTGATCTTTGTGGATCGCAGAGTAACTGCCCAAGTTTTGGCCTGGTACCTTAAGGTAAATTAAGTCCAGCAACATTTGTGAAAACGAAATTCCGGCGTCCAAACAGCTTTCTTTTGATTTAGGATCTGGCGAGATTGAACAAGAAATATGAATTTCTGCGTGCCAACTTCGTTGTTGGAACATCCAAATGTGCATTTGAATCTGTCGAAACAAGAATTTACGCGAAGAAGCAGGCGGAAACAATCGAAGGGTGCGTTCTCGTAACTATCTAAACAAAGCGTAGATTTTAACCCTTCTTGTTGTAGATTCCGTTCTAAGAAGTACAACCTGCTCGTGGCTACGAGTGTTTTGGAAGAAGGTATTGATGTTCCTAGCTGCAACCTTGTTCTTCGCTTCGACAGAATCCCTTCCTACACTTCATTCATTCAGTCAAGAGGGCGAGCCAGGAAACCTAGTGCCTTGTTCTGTGCGTTCATTGATAACGGGAAAAACGCTGCCAAGGATTCTTCAGAACTGGATACATATGAATGTATCAACGAAGCTATGGTTGGCCATCTCATTAAGAACGTGGATAAGGTAGATGAAATACCAGGCCCGATGGACATGGAGCACGATGTAAAGCCCTTTTGCCCAGGAGGTACTGTGGACAGTCCCAGCGTCTCACTTGAGAATGCACTTGATATAGTTGACCAGTAAGTCTTGCTGCATTTTTCTTCTGATTTGGCTCGTTTTATTAACTTTATGAACTCTAAGATACTGCACACTTCTACCCTGTGATGGAATCTCCACGCTTCAAACTATTTCGTGGTGGACTGAAACCCCAAACAAAGAATTTCTGGCACATTTGAAGTTACCGTTGAATGCTATCATTCGAACGACTATCGTCGTAAGTTTTAGAAAGAGGATTGGCATTATGTATTGACGTCTAAAAGTCTAAATTGAAATGAACCGGTACAAGCTAATAAGATGTTCTTTTAATTTTTCAGGGAGAGCCAATGAGCAGCAAAGCTCTTGCACGGCAGGCTGTGTCATTTCACTGCGGCAAAAAAGCTCTACGAGCTTGGTGCGTTGGATGATACGCTATTGCCTGTACGTCCAGCTATTCCTGATGCAATAAACGCCTACTTCAAAGGCCTGACTTCAGCTGCCATCCCAGATGAGCCAGAGGAAGGAGAGATTGTTCAGAAGCAAGCTCCTGCTTCCAAGCCTGCTTCAGACAAAATTTTCAAGGACGTCAATAAAGAGTGGTATCGGAAAAGAGTAAGGAGTGAGCTGGGGGGAGTTCTATTTTTCACAAGTTCTTACAAAATTTTTTTTTGCAGGTTCCAAAACTTTTTCAGTCTGTTCCGTTGCAGTGCGATCGACGGTACAAAGTGTACAGGATCTGCTTCAGTTTAACTAAACTAAATCCAAGCCCAAACTATCCATGGAAAAGGATGTATGACTTCGGGAAAGAAAATGTGGCTTTCGGTATCATAGCTGCAGATGATATTCCTGATGTAAGTTAGAGGTTTATAATTTCTTTTTTGAGCAGAAACAACTGGCTGTTGTGGGTCCTAGAAGTGCCTCCTTCTGAGAGCAAATTCCATACCCTCACAACAAAAATTTTCAATCACATAATTAAAATTGTCATTAAGCAACCTTAGCATCAAGTTAAAATCCCACTTCAAAGACTTCAAACTTGACTTGACTTGAATTTGACTTCAAAGAAGATGTAAAATCATTGTTAATTTAAGCCGTGGATAACACTGAAATAAGTGACGTCCCTCACTTAAGGCCCATGGAAAACCGAATAGGGTAATTGGCAATTTGGCATTTGCGACGTACAATTTGTTACTACTATAAATCATATTGACATTTAAAACAATCCTTGGGATTTAAATGTTATTTCTGGCTTGCAGTGTTGCTGCGTATTTATTTCATACTTTTAATTCTTTTTATTGAAGGTCGGAAGCTTTCCACTCTATGGTGGCTTCGGAGTGATTACAGCTTCGTTGACTCCGACTTCCAGCTCTGTCCTTTTAACTTCAAACCGATTTGAGGAAGCTTCCGTGTTTCAAAGATTCCTGTTTAAAGATATCTTGGGATTGGAGAACCGGCTGCTTCAGCCCAATGACAAACCACCTTACTTAATTCTGCCTTTGACCCACTCGAATGGTTATAAATTTACGAATTTCTTTGACACTTTGTATTTTCGTTTACTCTATTTCTTATTTTTTCTTCTCAACAGATGGCAGTGTGGAATCGTGGAAAGTGGATACGGGTTTGATGAACGACATCCACGCCTTTGAAGGCATCAAAAGTATGCGGAGGCCTCATGAAGAAATGCGGCGGAATCCTCATCGTCGTCACCCAAGTCTGGAAGAATACAAGAAGAAGTATGGGAACTCCGTTGTTTCTCCTTGGTACAAAGGGGCTCAGAAACCGGTAACTTAAGCTTAAAATAAAAAAGGTATAAAAAGTCTATTGCTTTCGTTTGCAGATTTATTGTGTCGAAGCGGTTGAGGAAGAAATGAGTCCCTTGTCAAGGTTCCATGACGGGAACTTTGGTAGCTACAAAGATTTCATACAGTCTGAGTACAAGACAAGAATCTACGATCCAAATCAGCCGCTTCTGAAAACCAAGCTAGCTGGTGTTGGAAAAGGGAGCAAGCAATTGAACTATCTACTGGAGAAATATGCAAAGGAAGACGAATTTCCGGTCTATCTCTTGCCCGAGCTTGTTCACAAAATCCCGATGCCAGCCTCCATCGTGACTCAACTCAAACTTCTACCCAGCTTTCTCCACCGACTCTACCGTCTACTCGTAGCTCATGAGATTCTGACTGACATCTCAATAAAATTGAACTGGACTGGAATCTTGAACCCTCGACTCGAAGGAATTTCTTCGGCCGATGATGTGAATAGACTGACAGCAGAACAGGAGGAAAAGAGGCTCGCTGATATCCAGCGAAGAAAGGAGTTCCAAGATCGACTTTCAAAGCGGCATAAACCAATCCCTGAAAAGCAGTTCATCGAAAATAGAGAACTTCACTATGAATTTATCCATCCTAACAAAATAACGAAGAAAGATGTGCAACTGTTCCACGAAGCCGTCTCGGATCAACACGCTGCTAAAAAACTACTAACCAGTAAAAATTTGGATTTAGCTTTGGTCGCAGATGGGGAGTTTAATGCATCGAAAATTGGCAAGTTTCCGTTTTAGAAAGATAAAATATTTGGGTTGGCCTTGCATTAATTCTCTTCTACGCCGATTGCTTTTAGAATTGACCCCTATAGATGAAATCCATTTGAGCAAATTGGAGCCTGACAACGATTTGGAGCTTAGTCGCGAATGTGGGCCGTCTTTCCTATCAGTAATGGAGGTGAATGATGCTCAAAACAGAAGTTCTTGCTAGACCTAATTAGGAATCTTTTTTTTTATTAGGCTGTGACGGTATTTAAATCAAACGAAGGAATCTCAAACGCCCGTCTTCATAAAATTGGTTGGTCTTTCCTGAACTACGTGGTTTCTGGACGAATTTTTACGAACTACCTTGATTGGTCGGAACCACTGATGTGTCAGATGCGCAACCGAATCCTGACAATCCAGTTCTTATGCGCTATTGCGAAGCGAGCGAGTCTTGGAGAAATTCTCAGTTCTAGTGACTTCCAGCCAGCGGAGACATGGCTTCCACCTGGGTTTGAATTAATTCCTGGAGATTACGCTGACATTGGGGAAATTGCAGCGGAGCACAAAGTTCCATTAAAAGTTTACGATGGTTTGGAAGTACCAGTCATTCGGGTAGGCACAACATAATCTTTATAAAATTATGGCTGTTACAATTATTCAAGTCTTTCGTTTCGTGTTGCATTTGTGGCAGAGCATGACTAGGCTGGATCTGGACAAATACGTGAGAGTTAACGCACCAAGTCTGAAGCGCAGTTGTGTTGACGTCAAAACTGCTCCTGCAAAGAAACCGAAATTCGTTGGAAAGAAGCACCCTACGACTGGTGGCATTTTCTCCAGTTATACACACACGGAAGTGTCTGATGTTGAAATGGCTGAAGGCTTATGTGCACTTGTAGGAGCTTTTTTCATTAAATGTGGTACACCAGGAGCACTGAAGGTTTTGGAGTGGCTTAATTTTCCCATCCCAAATATAATTGGAGAGGAAGTCATGATCTCACTCAACCCGTTACCTGTCCATACGTTTGGTTTACTTACTGGGACGGAGGAGGCGAATGTGGAGCTTCTCTTACCTAAGGCTTCCGAGTTAGAAACCAGGATACAGTACAAGTAAGGAGCGAATATTTTTCTTGAGCAGCTTTTTGCAATTTTACTAGCTAATAATATATGATTCGTAGGTTTGTTCATCGAAAGCTACTGTTGGAAGCATTGACGCATCCTACATATCTGGCAAATAATGTCACTGAGTGCTACCAGCGGCTTGAGTTTTTGGGAGATGCGATACTAGGTATAACATCATTTTTGTGTTTTGTTCATTATTATTAATATGGTAAAAGATTCTATTGCATTTTTTTTTTGGATTTAGATGCACTTCTAACAAATCACATATTTTCCATGACAATGAAAAAGGACTCCCCGGAAAATGCCAAGTACTCCACTTTGGAACTGAGTGAGATTCGATCAGCCCTGGTGAACAACATTACTTATGCATCACTGGCAGTTCGTTATGGTCTGCACAAGCATTTACTCTCTAATTCCAAGCCTCTCCTTGATATGATCGATAATTTCGTTGTCTACCAAGAAGCCTGTGAGCATTATGTAGTTGGACATGTAAGCAATTTTATCTTTTGAATTTGGTAGCTTTTGGCATTATTAGTATTAATGTTTCTGCTCTAGTATACACTGCTCAGTGACGAAGAAGTCTGGGGTCCGAAGCATATGGAGGTAAACTTGTATTTTATGTAGAATTATTTTTCATTTTCCGGCTTTATCTTTATCTAGGTTCCAAAAGTTTTGGGAGACATTTTCGAGGCTTTAGCTGGTGCAGTTTATATTGACAGTGGAAGATCCTTGGATACTGTTTGGAGAGTATTTTACCGTCTAATGGAGCACGAAATAGGTCAGTAAATCAAAATACTCTCGTGCCAGCGTTGATAACCGCTATGATAACTCGCTGAGTTTTGTGTAGATGGATTTGCTACAGCTATTCCAAAGTCACCGTTACAAGAGCTCTACGCTGAATTCCCATCGCAAGTTACTTTTACGTAAGTGAAGTGACACTCTTAACGGTTAGGTACGTTCCATCAAATTGTTACCAAAAGTTTTCTAATTTTTACCAGGAACTGGACTTCCAAAAAATTACGAGCGCGGGGACGGGAATTAATGAAAATTACAGTTGGTCCGCACGGTAATTATTTTGGTAGCGGAACGAACAAAACGCGTGCACGCGAAGCAGCAGCCAAAATTGCTTTGAAAATGATTAAGGAAGAAGATCTATTCATCAAAGATAGGGATGCCACGAAGATAATGATGCTGTGTTAGACTATGTGATATGCCGACGATGGTGATAATCAAAGTCTGAGTGAGTCTGTGACTAGTTAGCAATTCCGACTTCCACTACTCCCTAACCTTTTTTCATATTTTTTTAGCTATGACTGTCGCCCCTTCCTTTAGGCTTTATTCACAGAATTAATACAGAATTAATAATATAAGAAATAAACAGGTTGAATTACCTTAAACTGGCATAACCTCACAGCCCGGATAAAATCCGAGAAGACTTAAGCATGACAGGGGCTGCACTTTTTACTTTGGAATGAAATCAAAGTGTGTGGGATCCGCTATATCTGCAATAGCTAAGTAGGCAGCGATCAGCTGTATTCGTGCAGAATTGGCTCATCCAATCCAGCCTGAGGAGTTCCAGCCTAGACAGTTCCATGGACTGGATTGTTACTGCTGGGTCTCAAGACGCAGGGGCGAGTTGTACTGCATTTTTGATTTTTTTCTCCGTATCTCTGAATTTTCTGATTTTCAGAGTTTCCAAAATTCCAACTAACTCTGCCAGGACCCCTGCATTTCCGTTCCCGACCCCATTGAATCAATCATGCTGCTTGCTAACCGCCAGTTTTCCATAATACTCTTTATTAACTCCAAGTAAGTCTAACATGGAAATAAAAGCTCTGTTAAAATAGCTGATTAAAATTACACAAAAGTCTCCTTGTCCAGTGGGAAATTACTGGCCAGAATTTTCTTGAGCGCTAAATAATGGTACACCCTGTATTATTCACTTCGGGAAATCATTAGAAAACCCGTTGCCTATACTCTCTATCAATGAATCCAACAGCGATTCGAAGATTTGGAAAAAACCCCCTGAAGAATTCCACTTCCCTGTCCGTAATTATAAATTCAATTTGAATCTCTGTGAGAGCTTCATGAGGGTATAGAACGAAGCATTTCATTTCTGCGAAACTGTAGACGTAAGAAAAGATGCTGCTCTCGAACGGTAGTGGATTTAAGTCGCATTGACGAATAGTGAGACGACGAACTGCAGGCAGAAGATGCATGAAGCTGAAACTATGGACGCAGCTTTCTGGAATGGCGAGTTCTTGAAGCTTTGGAAGGCAGACTCCATAAGGGAATCCAGGCGCCTCCATTTTGGGTGCTAAAAGCCCACGCCAGATCGTGAGCTCAATAAGGGTGGCGGCGAAGGACTGGAGCATGAGCTCTACATCTGTGCCTGTGATGTTTTCACCAATGTCAATCGTGAGCCTGGCCAAGGGGATGTCCAGAGCAAAGAAGAGGCGGAGTAGAGGAGCTGGAATCTCACGAACAGAATATTCCCTAGAAACGAATAGAAAAAAAATTGTTTCAGTCTTTCCTTGCTTCTTGCAGTTTACTGCAACCTAATATTTTCGGATGATTTTTTTGTTTTTCATTTTTGCAAAGAAGGAGTGGCGTTTGGCAACGTGCTGAATTCTGCGAAATATTATATTTTCAGAAAAACAAATAATTGTTATAAATTAGAAACGTGGGCTTTTAAATGGATTTCGCGTAGTAAAGCCTTAGTTGTTTAGCGGATAGTGAGAACTGCCGTGTCAATTAATCCATTGCAAAGTCGTATTTGCCTAATTAGAATTCCTGAAATGTTTGCTAAATTTGCAACGGGATTATTTTGACTTACTTTTCCCCGAAAATATCCAGATCGCTGATGGCGAGTTTAGGAACGGAATCCTTCGACTTTCCTGGCTTTGTACTTTCTAACAGCCTT
Organism: Brachystomella parvula; assembly: GCA_019776545.1. Classification (NCBI taxonomy): domain Eukaryota; kingdom Metazoa; phylum Arthropoda; class Collembola; order Poduromorpha; family Brachystomellidae; genus Brachystomella; species Brachystomella parvula. Next base: position 3,450 of record JABASM010001710.1, on the reverse strand, counting down.
AAATTCTGGTCGTCGGTAAGATCAAGCAGGTGAAGTGTCTGGAAAGAATAATAAACGACATGAACATGCGATATAAAAATGGTGGGTACGATGCTGTAGAAAGCATCCACGAAGTTCACCAAAATAATATTTCTTAATACCTCTAAATGCGGAAACTGTTTCCACCAGTCCCTCAGATCACACGGCAAACCAGCTTCATCTGACCTCTCTGCGAAGAACTTGAGACAAGTGATCCGGTTGTCTGAAACGGTTGTTTCGTCTGGAGCTGGACTAGACGTTATCTTCCGACTTTATCCAGGCGCACTCCTGGAAAAATACTTCTTGCAGGTTCGGAGTCCATGTACTTTTTCTGATTAAATTATTCCAGAAAGTCCCATTTCGATCCAGGGTGCACCGCTTGAAATGAAGTTTTTGTATCCATGGTCCGAATTTCTCAAAAAATTCAATGGTCTTGGTCTTTTTGTTCTGCTTGTCAGTGAGGTTCATGTACTTGATGTGGAAATTATTGAAGGAAAATGTAGGGCCTGTCTCTGCGAAGGAGATGAATTTTGAAATGTCGTTGTAGTGCCCAGCGTCCGTGAGAAGAGTTGTCCAGGTTCGACGTTGGAGCTCAGGGATGCTGTGGTAGTTCCAGAGGGAGGAGACCTGACGGATTGTCTTGAGGGTCCCGACTTCGAAAAACGTATTTAGTTTTTCCAGAATCTGAGAAAGAAATTATAGTAGTCAGCTTAAAATAATGGGATACTCTCTGATAAAATGTACCCCTACACCCCAAAAATAATTAACTATTGTATTTTACCAGCGCATTTTGAAGTGCCTTTTCCCTTGGCCCTGGGACAGTGACTTTTGTTTTTGTTTCTGGCAGCCCTAAGCCCGCCGTCACATTGGATCTCTTCATGCTATCCAGTTTTTTTTTACCGAAATCGTAGCAGCAGTTACTGCCAAGGACTCTCAAAAAATTTTTTTTTCGAGGGAACTTGACGACTGAAGATCTAGGGATGGAATGAATCCTTTGAGGATTGATCAGAATTAAGAAAATGTCCTATTCTGCCTTTGGACAACCCGGAAAGGGAAAGGTCTATGTCTAGAGTCCAAATCCGAGTCCGAACTAAAAATGGAAACAACAATTTGGAGGAGGAGCGAAGAAGTAAAAGGTTGTTGGGGCAACCAGACAGTTTAAAATATTTCGGGATTTCGGCAATGCGATGTAATTCCGATCTCACCTCTCCTCTCTCATCGCAGGACATTTCTTTCTTTTCCCCTCGTATGGTATGCACCATAATCCCCCTTAAAATAGACCTAACAGGCTACCAGAATATAATTCTCAGAATCGGAGGTAACAACGGCCATTTAATTAGGACCTTTACGTGGAAAATAATTCACTTTCACAGCCGCCTAAATTTTTCCAAGAAACCACAAAAGCCGTAATGGAAATAAAAGCTTAACCCCTTCATAATTTCCTCAGAACTAAACGAAGGCTGAAATTCAATGTCTGGCAGAGCAGTAAATTTCAATTTCGATCAATAACTGAATTTAATTTCAATCATTGTACATTGCTTATCATACTGCATAAAAACCATTCACAAGCTTACCTCGCTGAATGAGCACTTTTTTTTATAGAAAGATGAGTCTGCTGAAAACGACGCGGAGCAATCAGAATATTTTAGATCAAATTTTCAACCCCCGTTTTATGGTATATCTAGCCTTACCAAATCTTCCTGAAAAAATTTTCTGCTCGCTGTAAATAAGCAGCATGACATGACAGCAAATTTTGCTGATTTGCAGATTGGTTCCAGCGCATGCAGTGATTTTGATGCAAAAACAGTGCTGGTTGGTTATGGTTTGCAATAGCTTCCACGTTGGGGCTAATTTCCTCTTATCGACTTTTGAAAATTGCAAAAAGCGGTTCGCTGATGTTTTGTATTCCGCTTCATGAAATTATCTAAGCACTATTGAGTTTAGCTGTCACAACAAACTAGAGCATGTTTTTAAGCTGCTCTATGATCTGCCCGCAATTGATCTGCCTTACGTAAACATTCCAAATGTGGGGATGTAGTGGAGATGATACTCGAAGAAGTTGTGAATTTCATTTTATAGCAAAGAAATCTGATTATTGAAAACGAATCCTCTCCAAGAAATCATTGTGTTTTGTCGAGAATCTGAAACGAAATCGAAGCTCTCCGACAAAATTTAAAGCGAACCCAGATTGAGCAAGAAGGTAGCACTCATTTTGGTTTTAGAAATTATTTGGACTGGCAAACTTATTACGATTTTCTGAAAAATCAGTGGGTAACCATTTTCACTGAAGTGAAACATCTTTAATCCTAGAGCTTAAGCTCAACCATAGTTCTTAACTAACCATTCATTGCTGTTGAGTCCGACGAAGCCAAGGATGGCTTGCAAAGGAGTTCGAATTAGGAATTCAATAAAACTTCGGCTTTCTTCCTTCAGCATTCATGTCATTCGATGATTTAAAGAGGCGTTCTTTATACTCGCTATCGAAAAAATCTAACTAAGCTTCGAAGAGCCAGGAATTAGGGTAGCACGACATGGCGTTTCTGCCCAAGACCAAAGCGTTTCAAATTAACAGATATTTAGCGTTGCCAGGCCCAACCTACCCATATTAAGTTTAGGAGCAAAAAAAAATAAGAGCAAGAAGTTTTCATTTCTAATTTCTCATGCTATTCATCGCTGAAGCGCTCCAGTGCTCTTGCCCACCCCTTTTTTTTAGCTCAACCCACATCAACTAAAATCTGAGACCCAGATTTAAAATTATGTGATCAGATTTGAAATCTGTGACTCAGATTTGAAATCTGGCAACTACTGAAGGTTTTAGGCTTCCGTACAAAAGGGATATGCAGATTGAGTGAAATTCACTCAAGATTTTCACTCAAGCCAAGCTGTGGAGCCAACTTGGCCAATGCAATTGCATGGGTCAACTTGGGGAGCCGACTTGGCTTGAGTGAAACTGAGTGAACTCAATCTCCATGTCCCTAAAGATTTCAAAGGAAATTACCGGATAGCTGATAGCCTGGGCCCCACGGCGAAAATGGCTGGGAAAGAATGAATGGGTTCAGTCATTCATTCATCTCCATTCATTCGCTCATTTCTATTCATTCTTTCCCAGCAATTTTCTCCATGGGGCCCAGAAAAACCTCTTTCAAAAGGCTTATCCGGTAACGTCTTTTGTGCTATTTCAAATCTGATGAGTCTCAAATTTTTTCATGGTGGGTTGAGCGCTTCAGCGATAAATAGCATGAAAAATTAGAAATTAGAAATTGTCGTTATTTTCTTTTGCTCCTAAACATAATATGGAGGAGGGATTGGGCCGGCGACGCTAAATAAAACTACTTATTTTGAAACGCTATCTTAATTTCGAAATAGAGCAGATTTTTTAAGTGTTGGACAGAGACGCTATTATATTTCATGCGGCCTTAATTCCTGGCGATT
>JABASM010001709.1:0-13342 GCA_019776545.1 Brachystomella parvula | reverse complement strand
ATAAATTCAGAACCAAGGGCCAAATGGGATTTATCCATTTTACACAACGAGAAAGAAAAAACAGTAAAAAATAAACATAAAAATGAGTAGTAGAATAGGAAGGTAGAAGAAAAAAATTCTGTTCTAATTAATTATAAAAAATTCCCATCATTAATTCCACACACCAATCCTGCACACGTAGAGAGTGACACAGAGAAAGTAATTAGAGAATTTCCTGAGTTGTGTAATGAGTGAAAGTGAGCTTTCTCCCAGCCCCTCCACCCCGGACCCCCACCCTCAGGAAAATACATTAATGGACTCTAAATCAATCCCCCTCTCCACCCCGCCCTCAATTAGAGGAGAAAGGTACGGAAGAGATGTAGAAAAAAGAAGAGGCTCATTAGGATGAAAATCCATCAAACTCCTCCTAGAATGATAGAATGACAGAGAAAAAAAAAACTGCCTAATAATTCCTAATGTAAAACCATCATCATCATTACCCACCTAATGACCCATCCAACCACTCAACATAAAAACTAATCAACCCTAAATAAAAATCTCCGAACCCACACCACCACCTTAAAAAAACCTCATCTAAAAAAACGCTAGAAGAAACTTTCAACTCAATTTTCTTCTATTTCCCTACCTTCGACGTACGTAGATAAAAATGATTCCTCCTTTTATTTTTAGAACTCAAAGTAGCAAATCCTATTTATAGAAAAATCCAACTCAAGGAATTCTCACGTTCAACCTCAAAAAAATAATTCAGAAAAAAAATGAGAAGCTTTTATCCTACTTTAAAAATTCAGCGAGGCTGCAGTTGAAAGAAGATCGTTTATGCCTGGAAGAGAGAATAATTTTTATTTTCCCCGACGCAGGCGGTAACCGCTTTTCTCTCAGTTTCCATATTCAAAAACAAAAAAAAAAAGAAAGTGCTGCAATCTGTTTCGTTAAAACACCTGTTTACTCAAATGAAAAGTTTTATATATTTTAAATAAATTTTTTCAAGGGAACAGATTGTGAAAATTATAAAAATTATATGAATAATTATTATTTTTAAAATATTTTACCGAGTTGGAAACAATTAAAAGTCAGTCACTCTGGAGTTAGGAACGGGATGACTCGGAAAAAAGAAAATTCGAAAATTGAAGGAATCAGGAAATTTGGAAATTCAATATAAAGTAGAAAATTCGAAATTCATTTTTAGAAATCAGGAAATTCAAAATGTATCTTTTAGTAAATTCAGAAATTCATTTGTAAGAATTTAGAAATATTTAAATTTAAAGATTCGTAAATTCGAATTTTTTCTCTTCACTCCTTCGTCGGTCTGACTTTCTTGTAAGTGTTTTTTTTTCTCTTTTGATGTTTGATGGGATAAGTGGATTAGAAAAAAAAAAGCGACCCGAAAAAAAATCAAGAGCATATGGTAGCTTCCCGTACACACAAACATGACTTTCTCCTTTCATCCTATAGACTAGAGAGAAAGGGAAAAGAAAAACCATGGGCAAGTAAGTGAAAGCACCTCTGGATCGCCAAGCAAAAAGGGAGGGGGTGACCTCGCTCTTTAATAGGACACCAGGGCCATATTTGAAAAAAAGGAATGAAACTGGACGAGAGAAAGCAGAATTTTTTTTTCCTCATTCCTCTACTTCTTACTCCACTCAAACCCATTCCAAGTCGCCAGAGAGGCGGAAGAGCGTCATGTTTAATGTAAGAGGAGCGGATCAGTTCCAAAAAAACTTTAAAAAATCCTCCAAGAAATCCACTAAGAAAAAGTTTCTTTTTTAACCCCCCTCCCCCGACCTTCTGCCTTCACTCAACTGTACTGACTCAAAGAGCGGAAGTGAGTAGTTGAGAAAGGGCGTGTAGAATTACATGAGAGAAAAACCATAAGAAAAACAAAACGAAGATCATAAAAACGGAAATCCTAGGAAGAAAAAAAAATGATCCCATTTGTATAATTTCATTTATTTAGAAAGAAGAGAAGGGGAAAAAGCAAATACTACTCTTCAACGAGGAGGTAAGGTAAGCTGAGAAAAAATCCGACCACCACTCCATATACCTCCCTTGTAAACTTTCCCTAAATTGCTGTTTTTTTCTTTCCTTCTCTCTCTCTTCTCTTGAGTCTTTATGAGATGAAGAGGAAATTGAGAGAAGGTGAAATTGCTATTTTTCTAGACCCCAGAGAAAGTAATTTCCCTTTTCCCTCACTGGAATCTTCCCCTCATCTCCTCTTCTCATGGAAACCAATTGGGAATTTAATAATAAATAAAGAGGAGGGTAGGACAAGGCAAGGAGAAAAGGAAGCGAGAATCAGACTCAAGTGGGAAAGACAAGGAGAAAGTAGAAGAATATCTAAAGGAATTCACTCAAAATTCACACTCACTTCCTTCAATTCAATTCAGAGACATTACCATCTCAATTCCTTCAATCAAATAAATTCCCATATTTTCTCACTATACATAATCAAGAGGAAATTGAGAAAACCATAGTCATAATCGAGAAAAGTTCATAATCAAGCGAGAAATTTTTTTCTCATACTAGGGAGTTTCCGACCGAAGGCTTTTTCAAATTGGCTTAAGAATTTGGCTCGAGAGGCCATAGGGTTTTTTGTTAAAACTTAAAAGTCATGCATTTTAACAAAAAACCCTGTGGCCTCTTGAGCCAAATTCTTAAGCCAATTTAAAAAAGCCTTCGATCGGAAACTCCCTACTCACAACAAACTGTGCATAGAAGATAAGCCATAAGCTGAGCTGACAGACACAAATAATAATTTAACTAGAAAAAATGGTTTTTTACTCATGGCGTGAAGTAGAGTAACCTGCAGCTCTCTGCACTGTTTTTTGAAGAATTTATGAAGCTAAAACGGCTGAAATTTTTGACATCTCAAAATCTAATTTGCAAAATTAAGAAAATGTTTCAAAATCATGCTAATTTTCCATCACCCTTCTACAGCGACCCTAATTTAATTTTCCAGCTACTTTTACTAGCATCTAAAGATTTGCAGACGCTGCGTAAGATTTTAAGCGAGAAAAACGGTGATGCGGTGAAAATCCCCTTTACGAAAATCCCATCCCTACAAAATTCGAAATCCCCGAAAATCCTGCATAAATAAAACATACACTTAAACACGAGGGAGTGAAAACCAACGACAAATTTTGACAGGAATAACGGAATTNCCCCCTCCCCCCCCCCCCCTTCCCTTCTTTGCGAGGCTCATGAGAATTAGTCTTCCTATTAGCAGTTTCGGTGGAATGCGTGCATGCCTGTTATGCTAATTTCCAAGGTCCCTAGAATCCCTAGAATAATCCACTACAGGGAAATTGAATCAAGAGAGAAAATTACTAATTCCAGTATAACCTCTGCCTCCACTTGAAATGGATTTGAGATCAATTTCAGGCTAAAGTGCTTTCCCCCTCATTACTACCCTTGTAATCCAATAGAAAAACAGAGTAGGAAGAGACAGTCTCTAAAAATCAACTTCCCTTCTTCTCAAGGTGGTACTCAGAACTAAAGTGGAGGAGAGATGAGGCGATTAGAAGAGGAATCTTGTAAAAGGACTTCCATGTTCTTCTCAATTACTCTCAAAAAATGCAAAAAACAACTTTCACTCTCCTTCCTTTCCAATCAAAAGCTCCAGCTCTAGAAAAGTAAAACTATTCCCCGTAAATACCCCCCCCCCCCCCTCCTCTCTTGTCTTAATTCTCAGGAAAAAAAAATTCAATTGGTAGTGGAGTGAGCCGAGCGTGCTGGTTTTCTTATCATATCAACTACTTCCGGCCCTGGCGTCTCCCACTCCATAACTCATGCCTGGTATAAGACTCTTATCCACTTCTGTCACCAAACTCCCTTTCCCTGGTAGCAGGGAATAAATTAGAGACTTCCGTACCTAATGAATCAAGAGCAGAAGTCTGGGAATAAATAAATTAATGGAACTCGAACTTTGAGGAACAATGAAAAGGAGAAAGGAAGGAGACGGGCTACGCATATCCAAGTCAGGCAGAAAACTGATGCTTTTCCTACCAACATAGCAATCTAAGTATCAGATATCTCTTCCTTAAGAAGAACCAGTAGCGTCTAGCGCAGCAATTTTCGTGTTCAAAAATCTGACAAGGCAAAGACACTGCCTGTTCGACCCGTACTCCACAGTAGTCGCTCCAAACAAGGAGAAAACGAGATGAACTTAACTGAGCGCATTTTTGAGTTTTTCAGAGATTTTTTGCACTTTCGAATTTTCGATGTCGGAGTTAAAATATCCTATAATGGGCGTTTACACAAACCTAATAAAAAAAGTAGTATTTCAGGTCCCAGCCCCGGAGAAAGTGTGGGCCAGTAGGGCCCAAAACTTGGATTACGCTGAGCCGTGAATTCAACTACAGTATTTAGTGCTGAAGGGAGTCGTACTGGTACTGCACTAAAGAAAATTTCTGAGGAGCAGGACAAATAAGCTATTTTGATACAACCTTTCCAGCATTTCTGGACAAGAAAGGCTTTAGCTTAACTTGGTTCTCTGATTTTCGTACACATGAAACCAAGCCAAATAGCCAGCAATTTGTCTCACTAAGACACGCAATCCTCACAAAGGAGCTCCATATAATTTTAAGTAGATTCATGATAGCACGGAGCTCTCCTGCCTTGCTTCGGCCAGCGGCTGAGTCTGAAAAAGTCCGATAAAAAAAACTTGAAGCGGAAAAACTTCCTCCCCAATAATCAGTAGAGACAGAGACGGGAAATCCCGTTGGAAGACAGGAGAATCTCCTCCTTGGAAACAAATCTAATAATAAATGAAAGTAGGAAAAAAGAACAATCAGTCAACATCTCCATCATCATCCCATCACACACACAAGCGGATAAAGGAGAAGCATGGACTCATCTCTACTAAGGAAGAGAAAAGAGTGAGTGAGAAAAGAAAACTCAACTTTCTCCAAGTCCCCACAGCTGAGGAGATATACGAAACGAAGATATTTTCTCTTCACCATTTCCAAATCCATTGATTCCAGCTACGTCCTAGATAGTTTTCAGAAGAAGAAGAGCCTACTATAGATGCAGAGTAGACTCGAAGGGAAGAAGACCTTTGGAAAAAGAAGATCGATAAGCCTGGGATTCCGTCCACTTCTCAGCACAATCACCACCACCATCTCACACTCCACTTTCACTCAAGGACTTTCCAAAAGTACAAAGTCCACTAACACTCTTAAATCCACAGAATACTTCACACTACCATAAATTACTACATTAATTATTCACATTTCACAACGAATTCATTAGTTAAAGGCTGACAGCAGATAAAACACGAATTCTCGACACGGAACTGCCAAGTTTTCAAAAACAAAAACAAAAAATTTTTTGAAAATTGCGAACAGATAGATTGTGAAAGATAGAATTGCATCGGCAAAAATGCTAATCTGATAGCGGTGCTCAACTCTGAATCTAAAAACTTGAGATTGAAACAGTCAAGCAAAAAACCAGAAAAAATTTTTTCGGGTTAATGACGCTCAAAGCAAAAAATTTAAGCTGAAACTGACACTATTAAATTTCAATTTTCAATTTATGGTAAATTCAAATCCCGAATACCGTGTGCACTTTAGCATTTGAAATTCCTATACTACGATTTTCAAACCCCTAAATCGAAGGATTCAAATTCCTAATACGAATTTCAGTCCTAAAATCGAGGATTTCAAATTCTGATTTTCAAAGTGGAGGAATTCGAGCCACTGAAAATTCGGACACGTGCCAAGAACTACGAACCAGGAATTCAATGCATTCAGAGTTTAATTTTCAGTCTCAGAAATCGAATCCATCGAAATTCGTGTTTCGACTGTTGATTCCGGAATCAAATCATTCGGGATTTGATTCCAAAAAAAAACTCTTCGTATGCGAATGCTGATTGCCGAACAGCGCCGAAAAAAACATCTACAGGGTGAATCGGTGATCACCAGACTGCCTGACGGTTTTCCTCACTTTTGACTTCTGTCAGCTGACTTTTATCCTTAAATCGGAGAAGCAGTGCTTTCACCGGCCACTCCCACTCTACTTTCCCCTAACATCTGTTTTGACTTAAAAAAAACAGAAGAGGAGGGTAAAAGCAACCGAAAATTGAAGATGGGACAAGGGTCATCACATTTTCCCAGACCTAAAATTCCTCCTCCCATTATTAACGTCCCATTCTCACGCTTCCCACGTTTCTCATCTTCCCAAATGATAAAAAGTCAAATAAGGAAGGACAATTTTCTAGTTCTAATCCCTAGAATTAATTCAGTCTCTCGTCCTCCTCCTCCCCAACCCTTCTTTAGTCCAACAAATTCCGTCTTCCAAGTTATACGAACTTCGCCCTTTTACCAAGGAAAAAAAAAGACTTTATTACTACACAAAAACTCCGTGAATCTTGCACATAAAAAAAGCCATTGAGAAAAGACGAGGTTTAAGACGCTCTCCTGCCCCGTCCCCAGGATCTTCAAAATATTTTATAAGAGGAAAATATTCCTGAAAAGAAAGGAGCAGGAAAAAGGGGTCTAAAACCCATTAACTCAATCTGTTACATGAAGACGAGAACAAAAGCCTGTTTTGAGAGTGGAAATAAATCAATTGGGCTCATTCCATCATTTCCTTTTCTAAAATTTTCATTCAAACTTCAAAAAATCAAGGTTTAGAACCTCATTCTCTAAGTTTTAGCTTTTCAAATAAGAATTTCTTCTAATTCCTCAATAAATCCTAGTACTTAATCAAAATGAGCGTGATGAAGGTGGAAAGAAACCAGGGTGGGGTGAGGGCGCTCGCTTTTGATCAGCCAATATAAGCACACAGGAACCCAAGTACCCAACTTAAATGGGATTGAGTGTCTAAGAGGATCAATTTCACTTCGTGTCTTCTTTCTCTCCTCGAGGGGAAAGCGAGAGAACTTTCCCTACCGTTCCCTTATCATCATCAGGAGGGAGAGAGAAAGAAATCCTCTTTTCAAAATTGTTACATTAGAAGCTAGGAAAATATTCTTAAAGGAACCTCATAAACTCTCGTTAAGTATACTTTCTCCTTCAGTGGGATAAGAAAGCGAGGATGAAAAAATAGGAGACCCCTAGGCTGTTTCTCACTTCCGCAATATAGAGCTACTACTTTTTCACCCGTGCCCTCCTGACCGCCTGCACAAAAAAAAAAAAAAATGGCGCACAACTCTAGCCCACACATTTTAAAAAAAAATTTCTATCTACTAAAGAAACTGGTTCATTTTTTATGATTTCTATCGTTTTTAATGAATATCACGGCATTGCCGCCCTGACCTGCCTTCAAACGCCTGCGCACAACTCTACGCATATTTTAATTTTCACCGACGCAGTATAGGTTTTTTTTTATCTTTAATCCCGTTGTCTTTTTTGTTTTTCGCTTTTCCTTAGATTTTTTGGATTTTTTATTTTAATTTGTCATTTTACTGTTTTTCATTCACTTTTTTTTTCAAATCAAAATTTTACTGTCGTAAGCTGAACCAGAAGGAACCAGTTTATTTTTCTTGCAGCAAACGGTTTAGCACACTACTAAAAGTTTAAAAAAAATGTAATAGTACCCCAAATTTAAAGAAGAAATTTTCCCGCCAGCAAATTCCCCTGCACTACACACAGCAAATTCTCGGCGCGGGGAATTTCAGTGTTCGAACCGCACTGAAATTCCTCACTGACTGTACTATAGTGCTAAACTTTGTGTAACTTTGCTAAACTTTACTTTAGAAAAAAACTGTAATTCCACGTAGATGAACTTAACGGCGATTTTCAACTTCTGTGACATATGGAGAGGTAGGTGTGTATGAACATAACTCAGGGGAGAAAGTAGGGGGGGGGGGGGGTCATGTGTAGGGATTTAAGTTGAGTTCATAGGATCCGACATGAGATGGAATTTTAATGGGATCTCATGCAAAAAAGTAGGGAAAGTATTTTTATGGGAAAAAAGGCTCGCGGTCGCCTGCTCACTTCTTTTTTTTTTCCTTTCTCTGGAGAAAAAAGGATCTAATGGAAGTGATATAGAAAAGGGAGTAAAGAGAAAAGTTTTTTTTCTCCTGCGCTTTCTCCTCCATTCCCTACAGTTGGAATCCATTACAAAGGAAAGAGAGTGGGAAAAATGTTAAACTCCTCCGACGACTCCTTTTCCCATCTAATCTAACTTTGAGGAGAGTAAAGACCTCTCCTACCACACATCCAACCAAAACTTTCTCCTGCCCTTTTCTATAACTACAAATATAAAAAACTCAAATTCATCTCAGAAAAAACATTTCAGACAAAGACAATAGGATGAAGAGAAAGAGACCCTAGCGAGAAAACTGACAAAATATGACATCAAAATAATAACCTCCCAACTCACTTTAATCCAAAAAAGAAAAAAAAAGTTAAGCAAACTTTTCACTTCATCATCATTCATATCTTCATTCATGGGATTGAGAAAGTAGTCAATAAAATTTAAAAAAAAATTCAAAATCTTACTTAGAGATTCATAAATACGGGGTGTTCCAAGAAATTGTTTACCGGGTCCATAAGTCCAACTTTTTCAAAATTAAAAAAACCGATATTCCGAAAACTTTCTGAAACTGTTTCACTTCAAATAATTTAGCTTCGGCCATAGTGCATCGATTGCTGAAGTTGCTCTGCTAAAAAGCCGATCAGAAATATCAATTTTTTAATTTTGAAAAATTTGGACTTTGGACCCGGTAAACAATTTTTTGAAACACCCTGTACTAGTACTAAAACTAAAGTCTTTTGAAATTTTAAAATTCAAAAAGACTCTAAAAAATTACTGAAACAAAATGCTTAATCTCACGCGTGAAAATATTGACAGAAACGGACGACAGCAGAAACTAAGAGCCAAAAAAAAAATATTCAAAATAACAGGAGGTAGTTTTGAAAAAAGGAAACTTTAAAAAGTAGATGTACGAATCAAAATAATTTCATTCGTGCTTCTTAACTCAGGTAGAGTTGAGTGTTATTGAACAGCCATAAGCTGCGAAATCGCCATTTTTGGATTTCCGAAAAAATCGATTGTTACAAAACAACGATTACCTTCGAAACATCAAATTTTACGTGCTAAATCCCATAAGGATTTTCTAAAAACTAAAAAACGGAGAGCATAAAAATATTTGGAAAAATGCTAAAATACACGCCGATTTTCCCACCATTTTCAAAAAAAGATTTAAGTTTCAGCAAAAATTTACAGAACTATAAAGGTTGACAATCACGACAGCGAAATGAGTTTCTCTGAAACCCCCACACTAATTCAAAAAACTTGAAAGATGAGTTTTGGGTAATTCAAACTTCCTAAAAAGGAAATTGTGGCAGACTCGTCTGCATCCCACGCAGTAGTGACGAGGACGACTTTGGACGTCTGCTGAATATGATGAACTCTGGTACCTCGGAATCCGCCCTGACAACTCCTAATTCTTAAACAGAGCAGAATAATAGAGAAAGAGACGGGATTATTGATGATCTGTCTCTCAATTTTTGTGAGAGGGAGTGTTGATGGCTCATTTTCTTCATCCCTGACTCCTTTCACACCCCAGTAATCCTAGGCAAAGAAGACGAGAGATAAAAATAAAAGTCAAAACTACCGAAATTCCTTTCCCTGTAACTCTGTCTTCGAACGACTGGTTCTACACCTCTGGAAAAATGCACTAAATCCTGGAAATTACAAAAAAAGAAAATTTAAAAATATAGAGAACAAAAAATTTTAAAAAAATGAAACAAGTATAAACAATAAAAGAAAATCACAGGAAAAAAGAGAAAGTTAAAAAAAAATATTAATACAATTTTCACAATTCCATTAATTGAATTTTTTTGAGTGAACCATCGTAATTTGAAAATAAAATTAAATAATTTCGGTTCAGTTGGCTCTTGGGCGTTATTTTCTCTCTTGTTTATCACCGAAGACATGAAAGGCGAAAGGGAAAGTAGAGAGAATGGCAGCAGGAGCCGAGTACGTGAGCGAAAGTTCTAGTGAGGATGAAAATACCTTCACCAATTCTTCTTTTTTTTCCTTCCTTGAGCTAAAATTTAGGATCTAGAGTCGTGGCTGGTTCTTGACTAGAAAAGGAGGAAGAATTCATCAAAAATTCTCTAAAATTGGATCACATGGGGAAAAGCGTAGCGGAAACCACGCTCTCCCTTATCTTTTCTCCACACTGCACGGGAGGAGGAGAAAGTAGAAAATTCAGAATTCAGATCAGGTCACTTTCTCAGAAATCCTCATTTCCCTCCCATCACACTACCATAGCCCTCTTCCCCACTAACTCCCAATTTCCCAGAAGATAATCCCAAATAGCTCGAAAATAAATAAAAATGAAGGAGACAGGAGAAATAAAGTAAATTTTCCTTTACTACTACTATAGAAAATTCAAAAATTCAAAATATTCCAACAACCAATCAAAATCCATCTCAATTTTTATTTCACTTTCACTTCATTCTCTGCATACATAGAAGGAAACTGAGGTAGAACTTTTTGTAAGGAGTTGAAAATGAAAGGAAACTGAGGTCTGAGACTGAGTTGAGTGTCTTCTGCTACTGAACAATAATAGAGTGATTGAGAATGACATTTTGATAAGAGAAATCTGAATTCCTCACTCTATAGACTTTCACCCTCTTTTTTCATTAGCCACCTTTTCTCCTCACTTCAAATCTAATCAAGGGGATCCTATTGAATTCTCACAAATGGAAATTAATGGAACCAACTCTCAAATATAATCAAGATTTATAATGATTCCAGAGTGGAGAGTATTTTTAATTAGCCTCCTTCACCTACTCAACTGAAAAGTTAAGCTGTAAAGTCAAGAATCGAGGTAGCGGGGGTGGGGGAAGGAGGGGTGAGTATTGTAAAAACAAAAGGACCATATTTCTAGAGATTAGGCTGAAGGAAGGGAGGAGGCTTATCAAAAGAACTCCAGTCACGAAACTCAACAATTACACTTCCGCTCCACCATGATCCAACTCATAAATAAAGGCCTAATCTAATATCACACATCTACTTAGCCAACAACAGAACCAGAGAGCCATCGATCCAGTCTCAGCCACCTCCACTCTCACTCAGAGGTCAAATGGACTCCTAAGCTCATAAGCTCCAATGATAAAAAACATAAGCAAAGAAATTTTTAAGCCACAACTTCCAAAGAAGCAGCCTAAAGCCCTTGTACATGCATTTTCTTGGGAAAAGGCCCTCGCCGCTTTTCCATTTCTCAGAAAACAAAGCTGAAACGTAAAGTGTACTGGATGGAGGATTTCCAGCCCCTCTATATATTTATTCAAGGATCCTCAATTCCCAAGGAAGGAATTATAAGCCATAAACTGGAGATTTATGCCTCAGCAAACTAATTCCTCTGCACGACTAGGAGTAAGTAACGAAGCTAATGCCTGGATACAGGGAAAAGAACCATTAAAACATAAAACAATGGGCCAAGGACTCCAAATCTACAAATTAGTACAAGAAATAGCCGTTGCGATGGCTAACATTCTAAACTCATGGATTCTATGACGTTAAAACTTAGGTTCTGTACGTTAATTCCGACAACCACTGAGTTTGAGTTTGACCAAGCTGAGGTACGCTTGTAATAGAACGCTTTCCTAACGCCGTACCAGGTATTCAGAGCCTACAGCAGTAGCGACTGTACTCAATACACCAGTGACATTGCCACCGCTGCTCTATTGTACAGCGGTGGAGTGTAACGTGTACAAAACCGTACTAAGGTCTTACAGTGTACCGGAAACAGGGTGATTTGGATACGGAAATGAAATTTTACGAGGCAGTACGACGCCTTTGCGGTAACAAGGGCTGAGAGGTTGTTATCACTTGCCTTAACTTGCATACGGTCCTTTTCTATTGTACTAAACTAAGAATTGACATTGCCTTATGAAGAATGATAAAGATTAGTTGACGTACCAGTTGTTTTGGACTAAAATGTTAGATCGTGACGTCAGTATTAAGGAGTGGCAGACTAGAACTAGGAGAAATGAATCCAAACTGACTGATTAATCCTTGTCGTCGTCGACAATGACTCAACGGCTATCCACGTCTTAAGACTCTGATGACCCTGAAATAAGGAATTAAATTGTAATGAGAATAGGAGAATGTAGAATGGTCTTTCGTATGTGATGAGTGTAAGTGGGCTATTGTTATTATTGATAAACAGAAAGCAGGTGATTGATTAGAATGACAAGGAATGGCTTTACCTTTGAGTCTCAACTCGAGCTTTCCTTCTTTTGTATTGTTGCTACACAGATTGCTGTAACAGTGTAAGAGTATTGTTTACGGTAAGACAATGTGATACTGGAACTACTGGAAGAGTTGACTGACTGGTGAAGTTTACTACTCGAGATCACCAAGGAAATTAAAATTCCATGCCGAGATCCGATGGACTCTTCACTTTGCCTTTGGAGCTCAAGAGAAGAGATTTTCCTCTCCTATTATGCTTTCAGCCTGCTGTTAAAAAATATTCGAGTCCTGCGCTCGGCATCTCTCCTTTCTGCTCCTCTCTAAAATTCCCACGTTCCTGCCTTTGTATTCCGGTCGCAGTAAAACTCAATCTCACGCACAGCCATGCCCAAAGTAACGCAGGGGCCGTTTACACCAAACTCTTCCCTAACTTCGGAGAGGATGTTGACACTTGTCAACAAGTTTAGAAATTCGAAAATTTTCTGAAAATATTTTTGCCCAGAGACTTGAAAATTTATGAAACTTCTTGAAAGCGTCTCTCTACACCTTGAGTTTTAAGGGGTAGGATTTAATTTGACTGCAGTACAGTACCCGGCATTCTGGTCTGTGTTCTGTTCTGTTCTGACGCTTATACAACTCATCTGGTCATCAGCAACAAAAACTCACCCTTGGAGAAAAGAGGGAGCAGGGATATATACCTATATCCACTCTTCGAGGACCCTTCCATTCGGCCTACTATATACCCTGCCTCAACCAAAAGGGATTGAAGCAAACAACACTCTCAACCATATCTGTATGCATAGCGGTGTGTCTCTACCGGAGTGAGACTTAAATAGGTGATAACTTCCAATTACCTTATTTACAAAATTGCTTGCGAATTCAAAATAGACGAAATAGGCAAATCATGACCAGGCGAAGCGAAAGTATGACTAGGACTACCGACGGAGTCCTTCGAAGCAAGCCACCCATAAAATCAGCCAGCAGTGTCACTGATGGGGCTCCCACGAAGAAAGCAATTCCTAAATTCGGCAAAGGGCTCACCTTTGCTCATATAAACGTCAATGGCCTAATCTCATCCCTAGATGAAATTAGAGAACTAATATTAACATCAATTCCATTTGTGTTAGGGATCGCGGAGACAAAGCTCTCAGACTCCAATTGGATTGATCTGGAGATCCAGAACTATAATTGC
>JABASM010001708.1:0-13344 GCA_019776545.1 Brachystomella parvula | reverse complement strand
GTTGAGATTTTCACTTAGTTGAGATTTTCACCTACTTGAGATTTTCTCACTTGAGATTTTTGCACTTGAGATATTTGGAGTTGAGATTTTCACATGGAACCATGAGATTTAGTCGTGCGCCATATTTCAGCTATCTCCCTGTGAGATACCTGAAATATGAAGCAATTAAATCTGAATATTTTGAGTCACAAAATTCAGATTGAGTTTTCCTCAGGGATGACATTTAAATTATATATACACCTTTCGTGGAAATCGATACGGAAAGCTGAGATGGACACCAAAATTGCCGTAATTGGGTTTTTTACTGGTTCAGTATATTTGTTTGGTTTATTGGGTTTCGGGGAATGGTCACATCTTCCAATTCCCCGATTATAAAATTACATGCTTTTGGAATCTATAATATTTTCCAGCCACCCCGAATAGACTGATTATTTTAATTTTCTTGAAAATGTTTGATTTTAATTAACACATGGTTAGATCCGGATCTTCAGTAATGTAAACGGAATTGGAAAATTGAGAAATATTTTCCTGCCTCAATTTTAATTAGTGTCAGGGACAGTATCAAAATTATTAATTCACGGATATTGATTATGGATACTAACTGGAACACGGATGCAGCCATGTACATTTACAAAATTGTTTCCTCATATTTTGGAAAATGAAATGTAAAGTGGACAATGGAAAACACTGACTTTGACCCACTTCCGGCTTTTTACTAAAAACTTCCCGAGTTCAACCTTAGTTTTTTATTAACACGATTGCTTTAAAAAATTTCCTGTCAACCCGCCAAATAATGTATTATTATTTGGACCTCTCAGGTTTTGTCACGAGATTCAGTGACAGTGAGTGTTGATGCAGTAGTGTATTACCGAGTAAATAATCCTATAATGGCCACGAACAATGTGGAGGACTACAGGTATATTCATTTAAAATATTCAGCCCTTGCTTGTCCCCTACTTGACCCTCCCCTTTACTCATCCAAGAAGCTGTTGTCAGTGAGATCCGTCCCACCCTCATCGAATGCATACTTAATACAAACGCTAATTTCCTTTTTGGCTCTCGCCTTCGCTTGAATGGCTTACCGATAACCCTTAACACTTTGTTTGGCAACCTAGAGAGAAATGTCGTTCGGTTGCATGAATAATACTAAATGTGTACATATGAAAAGTGTCGCTATTCAAGGTGTTAACTCAGGAAACGCTCTGACCTGTGAGATTCAAAATTTCGTCAAAATGGCATGCTCCGAAATGGTGAGAAAATAGGATCGTGAACTTTTCTCGAGGCTTCTTTTGTAATTTATCCGAGATCTCCGCTACTTCTGTTTCTTTTTTCTTTTTTAAATTCTGGAAATCCTTATGGGAGTTAGCATACGAAATTTGGAAGGCATCCCTAGCGGAGATTTTTAAAAAACTTCGGCTTAGCTACCCGAATAATAGGATTTTTGTATCTTAAATCTACCACTGGTTGAGTGCTCAATACCACCCTATTCTATTCTGCGTAACGAAACCCAGTAACGCAATTTTTTAGATTTATTAAAGGACTTTTTTAAACTTAAAAAAAGAAACTTTAGAAAAGTTGGGAATTGCGTAAAGTCAAGTTTAGGGTCCGTAAAATGTCAATGGCTCGAAATAATAGGTTTAAGCCCAGTCGTTCCTGCAAGCTTAATTTTGTGTTTGGAGTTCCTAGTGTCAGGAATTTAGGAATAGTAGGTAGTGTTGAACTGACAACCACACCCTTTAGATTTTGTTTCCCTGTTATTTCTCAATGTAGGCAGCAGTTTAGCTGGAATCGTGACTATTGATAGACTAGCTATTGAGTGCCTGTCACCTGTCCTGTCACTTGATCAAATCTTTCATGGCATCAGGCCAATTGACTTTCTCTTCTTCTCATTCCCACTTCTCATTTGCTTTACTATTACCTAGAGCTGAATAGAGTTTAGATTGAAAGCTGAAATTTTCTAATAAATACTTCCTCATTTCGAAGTTGAGATAATTTTTTTGATTATTTTCCTTTCCACTTCAGCACTCAATTTAATCCCATTGAGTAGTAAGGCGGAGAAGAGCTCTAGTCTAGGCCTAGGGTGTCTGACCCAAAACACTATTTTCCTTTACTCCACTTCACGTCATTACCCAGGAGAATGCAAATTAGATAAAATTCAATTCATTTGAGTTGACATAGAGAGTAAATGAGGAGAGGGAAATGAAAGGAAGGAATTTAATCAAATGATTCAGTTTATATTGGAAAAAGGGTTAGGCGGAGAAAGCATTAATTCACCTACTATTCTCATATTTCAACTTTCACTGGCGAAGTCGCAAACGAGGTCGGTCTGGGCCTGATTGTACTCTATTCAACCTGGAATTTCTATTATGGGCGCCTTGAATTTTTAATTAACGGCGCTTTTCGGGTTTCTTTCATTTCTTTTTCAGATCTTTGATTAGAAACTTTTTATCAAAAGTAAAATCATGGAAGTGAAATGGTTCCAGGTTTTTTTTTTTTCTTCTTCAATTTTTTTTACTGATTGATGTGATTTCATGTGGATATAATTAACATGGAGGGTATTCTTTTTGATGAGATTTTTAATTTCCCTTGCAGTGTACAAACTAAACAGTTAATTTTTTTAATTAACAGATTTTAACCCATGACTCCGTGACGGTGGCAGTGGACGCCGTAAGTTAACAATTAATTTGCTTGAATTTTTTTTTCTGAAAAATTTACCTCAGCTGAGGCTGGAATTTTGTTACACAGGTAGTCTACTACCGGGTCTATAATCCGACTGTTGCCGTGTCTAATGTCGTTGACTACAGGTAATCCCATGTAATCCTTGTTTTTCTCCCAACTCCCCTCTCCAGCAACTAATGCTACGCAATCCTCAGTCCACCCACTAATTGACTCTAATCCCCATAGAAAATATTCTACTAGTTTCTAATCTGGATTATTATTATAATTTCAAAAATTTTAGTCACTCAACAAGGCTCCTGGCTGCAACAACGCTTCGTAATGTATTGGGAACAAAGAATTTGGCAGAAATCCTCTCAGAGCGTGAGACTATTTCTCATACGATGCAGAGCTCGTTGGATGAAGCCACGGATCCATGGGGGGTCAAAGTTGAGCGAGTGGAAATGTGAGTCACCTTACATTATGTATGAATTTCCTCCCAACCCAATCAAGAGGTGCCCATGTTCGACATTCGCTTTTTAGTCGGTGCTAAAAGCACTCGAGAGGAATACTATATGCCAAGCGTTTTTCGTCGAAGCGAATCCTAAGAAGTTCGACTTTGGAATTAGAAAATCTAGTACGAGTTTCGAACGCTTGGATTTTATAGACTGGAGTTGTGTATGCTTCCATTTTGTCAAAATTATGCTGGAGGAAACTAAGGCTCTTCGAACTTGAAATTAGGGATTCCATTTTATTTTTAATTCAAACACGACATGAAACATCATTTGACCACCGTCAGAAGGCGAATTTCTGTTTCGGTTCCCAGCTTTCTAAAATTGACCATGAATTGAGTGTGCTCCGAGTACCAGTTTTATTTTGCTCGAACTCGAATATCAATTTGACTTATATGCAAGGATCAGGATTCGATTCAGACATTTCGCACAAATTCCTCAAAATCCGAAGAAAAAATTTCCGGGTTTCGAAACTCTCCCAGTTTGCAGGAGGGATAGTTGCGTCAAATCTGATGTTGTTGACTAGAAATAGGAGCAATATTAATCTTGAGTCTGAATGACTTTCATTCGACGCAGTACGAGCCTCGTTGTTTCGAAACATTTTTGAGGTCGAGGATTCATGCTGTCGCTGTTTTCTTGCCTAGCACTCTTTTCTAATTGTTTGATTTTCTGTTTTGATTTTCAGAAAGGATGTCCGACTCCCTGTGCAGCTACAGAGGGCTATGGCTGCCGAAGCTGAGGCTTCACGTGAAGCAAGGGCCAAAGTAATTGCAGCTGAGGGTGAAATGAAGGCTTCCAGGGCTCTTAAGGAAGCATCTGATGTTATGATTGAAAGTCCTGCTGCTCTTCAGGTGAGATTTCGAGAAAAGAGTCAAGAAATCTTGATCTCATTATTATTAATTAAAAAAAATTGTTTAATTTGTCTGACGTGTTTTCTAGCTTCGGTATTTACAAACGCTGAACACCATATCGGCAGAGAAGAACTCAACAATCATCTTCCCCATTCCGATTGATATCTTAGCCCCATTCATGGGTGGTCATAATAAACGAATGGGTAGGGGTGGCGGTGGCGGTGGCGGTGAGGATAAGTCTTAATCCACGCTCATATGCCTCAATTAAATCCAACCTCCATAACCGATAACGGAGTGGAGCTGCCGTTTGAGTGAAGCAGCACATCAACGAGAAAGTTTCACCTTATCCTTATGTTCACTCGAATACTTATCACAAAAAAATTCTATATAATGCTGCTTAATGTTAAAAATTAGATTTGATAAGGCTGTTAATTTCCTTCTTACAATTAATCCAGTTGTTAAACTTCATAATTATCTTAACTCTTTTACATGTGTGACTTAAGGATTGAGTAGCGCGGAGTGTATATGTAGAATTGAATTTGAAAAACAGCTCTTGTGTGCCAACTCAAATTTTTTTTGGCAAGTTCCCCTCTGCTAATTTTCCCGTTTGGATTTTCTTTTTTCAGAAAACGAGCTTAATTATACGGAGTTTCAAAGTTCTTTACGCACGGCTCAAGGGATCTATGTAACATTAAGTAATTTATATATAAATCAAGGCACTAAAATGTTTATGGTGTTTGCTCGACGTACAATCAAGAAGTGTATAAAAGAAATGAATGAAATAAAATCTTAAAAGGTTATGAATATAAATGATATGCGAAATAAAAATCAGGGAAGAAGTCCTACTAAACTTACTTTATTTATTTCCTCCAGAATACTTGAGTTCATAAATCTGATTAACTGAATTTATAACATAACTGGAGGGATGAAATCCGAATGCTCATCGTGATGCTTCTGGTTGATCTCTGTCAAGGAATTCGTGCCACTTCCTGTATCCTGGCTTGTGTGAGAAGTCTCTGATCCCTTCTTGACTTCCTCTGGGAGGTGCCTTGTCATAGTCAAATTTATTGTGTGGATTATTACCCCAGAGTGAGCTCTTCCATGCGATTTCATCTCTGTACTCGGACTTGACACACTTCTTCCCGGTGATAGGGTCTGTTACGTCTCCACAGGGGTAGATGACCTCCAGTACTCTGTGCGTGATGTCTCTTGTGAGTCTCTGAGACAGTTGCTCAATTAGTACGAAGTCACCGACCTTACATTTAGCCTCAGGGTCATGGGCTGTATAGGCATCGTACTTTGGGAAATGCTGTAAAAACGTAAAATGAAAGTATGTGAGACTGTTACATCAAAATACAAGTAAATCAAGGTAAGATTTCTTACCATTTTAAGTTTCTCGTCGTAATCAAGTGTTTTCACCAGGATACGAGCTGAGTTTGGAACTTTGGCCGGCCAGCATCTTCCAAGTAGCAACTTACGGAGGGTAGTAGAAGTTTGCTTCACCGTCGGCAGCAGCAAGGCCATGACTGCAGAGACTCAGTAAGTTTCAAGCAAATCGATGTATCCAAAGAAATCAATGCAATTTCTAAAATTTAACTATTTTTAATTAAAATTCTCTCCCTAAAACTCGAATTCACAGCCTGCGCGTCATGTTATTGATTTTTCAAAAAGCTGGAAATGATTTTCCCGCTTGGATAGCAAAAAAAATCTCATCGAATCTCCAACTCCAACCGTTTTTACTTTTCCACGCAAGAAAAAAAAATGCAAAAAGTCGATTTGCTGAAAAAATTAAAATGGTAAAGATAAAGGCTTGATTTCAGTTTTATGCTTGATTTACTCACCGGGTGAATGAGGGTACCATGAATTTTCTAGACTATAATTTGTACAACAAGAAAATGAACATCAAGAGAGCTGCCGTTTTTAGTCTAAAAGGTATATAACTCTACTGAAAACTGTCATGCAGTAAGACGATTGCAATAATTTAGAAACTTAACGATAAAGCTGAGCAACTTTTAGAATCGATTTTGTGCGCAGTAGCCATTAACAGTTCAAGTTGTGATTGATTGTGCTTTGGTTAAGGTGCGCTTAAAACGCAGGCACTAATTATACACATTGAGATTCAATTAAGCCACTGAAGAAGTTCAAAATTCTGATTCTGCTGTGAGATTACTTTAAAACTAGCCTAATAGACCCATGTAACAGGGACCCACTGATGGTCAGTGATAAGAGAGTCCAGGGCCTGAGAAACTTGCCTGAAGGTCGTATCGAAGTCTTCGTTGACGATTACAAGGTCAAAGTAGGGTTCGTAGAGCCTCTGGAGCCGCTGACTCTCTTCTACTGTCAATCTTGAGTCTTCTTCCTCGTAGAGAGAAGCAACAGACTCCAGTGTCCGGGCTCTCCGTGAACTGTACCGGATTGAACTCATCCTGTCAAATGCAAGGGTCCGGGAGGAGTAGCCATGGCGCCTTGCAAATTCTTCCTCACTTGCAATATCCTCAGCCCCAGGTGCTGCCAGGAAGACGACATAAGGCATGTACTCCGGTGAGCTGTGGAGTAGCTTTAGAACAGTTGGGTTACAGTCAATGATGACCATTTTCCCCTGGCGGATTACAGCGTTCACGTCGGCGTAGGAAGTCCCGTAGTAGTTGCCATCCTTCTCACCGAATTCCAAAAACTCGTTATTTCGAATACCTTCTTCGAATTCTTCACGGGAGATGAAAGTGTAGGTGTTCATTTGCTCTTCCCCTTCGAGCGGAGGTCGTGAAGTCACTGTGACATTTGCAACAAAATTAATACGAAATATAATTTACAATTTGTAAGTATAGGTAAACTTACTTGGGCGAACGACTCCATATTTTTTCGGATCTGAATTATGAAGGCGATTTTTGAGTGTTCGTCTCCCGACCCCACTGGCTCCTACCAGAATCAAAGTTTTTCTTCGAAATGGTGGCATCCGTGTTACTTCTTCGTAAAGACAGAGTTCAGCCTTGTCGTACTCTGAATTTTGCTTCGTGACATAAACGCTTCTCTTTTTCTTTCGTGAAATTCTCGTCCCGCAAATCCCTATAAGAGTAAACAAATGTTATTTTTATGGGATTTTTTTTTTTGGAGGATATGGATTTGGATGATTGAGGTTTACCTATGGAATGTACGAAGTCGGCCTCAGGGCGAACGAAAGCAGCCCGACGTTCTTCCAGCTCACGAGAAGGAATCAGACCAACCGAATTTTCGCCAACCTAAAAAAATGAAACGACTGAAATTGGAATGGACCCGCCGCGATGAAAATTTTACCTTCTTTGCCTGCCACCAGTTTGGGTCAGATTGATCTACGACCTGTAGAATCGTACCCATGGTGAAGCCCAGTCCAATTTCTTTACATGGAAGTAAAGTATCTAGAGATGGGTCGTAAGTGAACAAGGCTCGAAGAAAACACTGGAAAATAAAGTTTAAGTTTGAGAGTTTTAAGAGTTAAGTTTGCTTCCAGACTAGCCGAATAGAATAGATAAGCTGTTTTACCTGTCCGGTATTCACCGGAACAGTTTCTTCCACTGGGGTTCCAATCTTCAGCTGCAGTGTGTCACGGGATTTTGAAATTTCCGTTTGAAGCTGTTGTGGGGTTCTCACTGGTACGGAATTGACTTCTAATATCGCGTCACCGATTTTCATGAGGCGCTAATGAGAGTGAAACTTTAAAGGAGGACACGCTTGTGTGTATTACGCTAAAGTCAGACTTACGCAGCGATCAATTAACCCTCCGCTTAGAATTCGTGCGACTACAAGGTTCTGTCCATTCTCTTCGACAGTAACACCCTATTCGAAACCACAACAATTAAATTCTCTGGCTATAAATGTACTCATGTCAGTATGACAACCTACCAGTGGCTGTCCTGCTGATTTCCGTAAGCTGATTACACGGATAGGTGGAGCATAGATGACAGGGGTATCCGAGATCTCTGTTTCTCTCGATTCCATTCGAGACATTTTATCACCTGTTCGAACTGGCTTAATTTCTTCCCAGGGTGATGATATGTCCTGGTCGTCCTTCTTTCCTGTCGCTTTTTCCTTGGCTATCCTATCGTGCGCTTCTAGAAGACCCTGCAACAAGATTATAGACTCAATTAGAGGAAGTGACAGCGAGATTTATGAAAAGTTAATTGCTTAGTTAGTTTACCTTAAAATTGTGATGCTTGAGAATATCTCCTAATTCCTTCGCTTCTCGACTTCCGGAATGTCGGGAAACTTTATTCAGTTCCTCAACTAAGAGAATCAGGGACTGAAATTCCCCTTCCTCCTTCACCATGATGATTCACCAGTTGTACGGCACCACCTGTAAAAAGTAAACAGCAGGTGGATTTGATATAACAATGGTATTCACCTGTATACCTTCCAGAGGAGGCTATAGAGATAGGAAAACACACCCATTTACCTGAGTTGCGCTCTTACCTTATGCAGAAAACAACAATGAAAAAGCCAAAACATCACCCCTTTCCCCCGACTTCAACAATAGACACAATAAACAAAGCAAAATAACTCAATGGAAGAGATGGTGAGGAGAAAGCAAGGATTTTTGAAAACAGAAACAAATGAGGCGGAAGTGAGAATTGAGATGCAGGCAGAGATGCAGGCTTTTTTTTTTATTTTTTGCAGGAAAGATCGTCCTATGGAGTCGTCTATCTATTGAAAACTGATACTGATACTGTTTCCACAATGCAAAGAATTTGATGCCAATTTTTATTCCCTAGAAATTATCTTACTCATACTTTTCTAAAATCTGCTATATTATTGTGATATTTTTTTAATTTTTTATGTTATTCAAGTTCCAGCCATCGATATTTTTGGTATTCCCCTTCTCACTTTTGTGAGCTTCGATTCTGAACTCCTTTCCTTTGAGGTTTAACCAGTGTGGAAAACCGATACCGATACCGAAGGTTTCGGTTTTTCCTGAAGGACAAACCGATACCGATACCGAAGGTTTCGGTTTTTCAAGGAAGACAAACCGATACCGATACCGAAAGTAGCGGTTTTTCCTGAAGGACAAACCGATACCGAAACCGAAGGTATCGGATCGCCAATTTGGCGCAAGTTTTCGGTATCGGTTTCGGTTTTACCGAAACCGATACGCTAAAATACGCTAAATTGGCGAACCGATACCTTCGGTTTTCCACACTGGTTCTACTCATACTTCATGCTCGGGGTTGCCTCGAGCTAATCCGATTGCGCATCTATATTCCGAATTTGATTGATGGTACTTCGCCTCATAAAAATGAGAAATATACGTTGTCAAAATTAGTACTGGTTACTTTCTCAGAATGCAACTACTATATTATAAGTTTTAGAATGGTACAAAAATTGCTGATAGTTATAATATGCGAAACAAAATCCCATGTAGCAATTCTGAGTCTGATGCTCATTTCTCTCGCTGTCCATCCATGTGGTATCATTTCAATTTTTTCTAATTAGCTGCTTAGCTTCATGAAAATTCAAGATGCTCCATTCTCGCATGTAAATAAATAGAACGTGACCTACGATTTCGATTCGTATGGATTCCCCGGACGAACTCAGGCAAATGAAGTGTGAATCTATTTTGAGACAAAATAATGGTCTGTCAGAATGAACGATGAATGAAAACGAATTCTCATTCGTTTTCATCTCAATTTCAATTTTGAGATCTGAAATTGAAATGTCAAAGTACTGGTCACCGGATGTGGATCTCGGAGGAGATCCTCGCTCTGCTGGCTGAGCGAGATGTTGGCGCGAACTTCACGGGTTTGCGTACGCTTATTTTCTCACGTGTGTGTGCGGTAATTAATTTTAATGAATTTAAAACGGACCGGAACCCGGTGATTTGTTTATATACCTTTTTTCTCAGATTATCATATTGAAATCATTGGAAGATGAAGAAATTGCTTGGGTTGCAAACACTGGTTGCTTCGGGATTAACCTTAGTCCACTCCCCCTAAGCAGCGTGCTCGTATCGTGTAAAAGTCTACCGTACCGTTGGTAAGTTACCTGCTCTTCCTACCAGGAAAATTATTGTCATTCACCAATTACTAATTCAATGTCTTCCTCTCATTTAGAATGTAGGGCTCGTACTATTCCGCCCCTGTCACATAATGGAAGAATTGACGGATCAGTTTGAAATCGTTTTCCATCAAGACCCTGATGCCATTGACCCTCTGGACACTTCAGCCGTTCAGTTGGAGCCGGTGGCAGATGAGTTCGAGCCTCAACCCTGTTCCTCATCCTCCGTTCCCACTGCTGGCGCATACACTTTACTGGAAAATGTGTTCAAAATACCCTCGAACTCTCCGACGAAGAAAAAAGTCAGGAAAGTGGAAGTTATTAGTGACGAGGCAATTCCTCGACTAGAACTCGTCGACCATAGTCATGACACCCCCAGTCAAGAGCAAGAAGAAGATGACGGAGAATGGGAAGAAACGCTCATCTATGTGGATCTAGACGATATTCCAAATGTCCAGGAGCTATTTGCCATTGACCCCGATGATTTCTTACTCAGTCAAAAGAAACGAGAGGAAGTTCCATACTCAAACAAGGAAACGCATCCAAATCTCCTCCTCCGTTTTTACAATTTAGATGATAAGAATCCAATTCTCCAAATTGGTGATCGGTGAGTTCAAGTTTTTCATCTGAATTCCAGTTCAATAATTGTTTTAATTCTCACTGACGCGGTTTTTCTAATAGATTTTACACAGGGAGATACGAAGATCCCTTTGGCTCGGCTCTATTCTTCCGTGAGAAAGGAGATTCTAGTGAATCTTCTGCGTCCCCGCCCCATGATCCTGCCAATGGCCCACGTCCGACTGTTCTGAAGTCACTCGTAACAGAACTCGACCCTCCACCGCATCCCGTCTTTGGAGAGCATGTAAATGGGAAGACGGAGTACGAACTAGTAGCCAATGTCCATAAAATCCTAAAGATGACTCGGAGAAATGCTATTTTTGAAAATAAAACAAATCAGAGCGAAACACAACCACCCGAACCCACCCCCGGTACTTCTGCATCAGGAGAAATAGAGGAGAAGCAGAAGGGATTTTCACCGCTGCGGCAAGTTAAATTAGAAGAAGGACTTTCTTCCCGTGCGACACAGAGCAAGGAGGTCAATCTGTAGAATTGAGAAGCAGAAGGCTCTTCTGATGACTGGCCAGCTAAAGGAAACCAATCCAGCTGACAATAAGCAGAAAAAAAGGTCTCACTTTTATTTCCCCATATTTTCTTATCCTCTCCATCCCTTTTATTTTATTAATTGAAGAGAATTAATAACCACATTTTTATTCTAAAGAATTCAAATCAAGGTAAGCATTATTCCTATTAGGCTCAGCGCTACTGAAATTTCGGGCAAGGCGCTGGCAGTGCCTGATGCTTTTTTCCCAGGAGTAGGGGTCGTCTTTGATGTACTTGGACTTTCAGGAATTTCTTGTTGAGAATAGGCGGATTTGAGTAGAATGATTTTTGATGAGGCAACCCTGTCCTCAGGATCAACGTGATAGCCCAGTTTCTCACCTAAAAATCAGGAGTTTCCAGTTAAATGTTAAATTAACTTCGGTTCTTAATTTAACTTTAACAGACAAAAGTCTCAATAGAAAAACAAATTGCGAAAAAGTAGTGCTTGCTACACCGACGAAGGCGACACATTTTTTTATCGCATTTTTTCTTAAATCCTTTCTCAATTTTTTATATAAATAATCCACGTTTTTTCTTATTTTTATCATTCTGTCAATACTTCCTAATTCTTTTCTAATTTTTATACGCAAATAGACGCGTACGCCTCGCATAGCGCCTTATTTGGAAAGAAATTCAAAAATTCAGAATTCCAAAAATTAAGATTTCGATCCTGGGAAAATTCAGATTCAGAAGTTCAGATTTTGTGAATGTTGGACGGGCTATGGACAGGCCCTTTCAGAAAATATCCACCGTGTCTGTCGGTATAATGAAATACAAAATTTTCACGTACGTCCATCTTCAGATTTCGAAATTTGCTTGGCACGAGCTAGTAAAATGTGGTAGCTATCCTTGTCCAGATCAAAGTTTTTCCCGAATTCACCTCCTGCGTCAATTAGGACTGGGGTTCGAGCAAAATGGCAGAAAACGTATCCATCTTCAAAAGTGCCGTTGCTGTACTTTGAATCTAAACCTGTAGTCTCATCCTGGAAAAAAATTTATTCCCACCATATTTGGAAATTAATTAATAAAATTAATTCAGATCTCTTACTTTAGAGATTGAGTTCTGCTTTTTCTTTGGAATGTTGACGTAGGACTTTGGCTTGACGAAACCGCCCTTGTAGACGCACCCAATGACGCTATCCCCTCCCTACACCAATACAAAAAAAAAATCATAAATTTCAAAATTATTTTTAAGTCTGTTACCATAATATCATCAACTGACAAGGCAGCAGAGACGTGTCCCTCCTTGATTGCTTTGGCTTCTTCGTAAGTGTTCCAGCCGGGGAGTTTCCCAGCGATTTCCCATTTGTAGATCTTTGACTTGGTGTCATACCTCCAGGAAGTGAACATGTCGCAGTGACCTTTTTCAATGCAGTTTCCAGGAACTCCGAAGCAACCCTTCGTCTTCCCACACTCACTGTAGTACCTGTCCCTTAGCTTTCGAAGGATTGGACCGTAGATGTCAGAATTTCCTTCCTAAAAATCAAAATTTTAAATCTGTGGAATTTCTTCACAGGCCTTTCTCCAAAAATACGAAAAATCTGATTTTTTTTAAACACCTTTAAGAAATCTCCCGAAGCTTTTGAATTTTTTAATAACAATTTTGGGCATTTGCCAAACAAAGGATAACACAGCATTAACATTTTGAAATGGCCGCCTGCTAAAATCGACCGAAAATTCATCTGATTTGGCTCAAATTTGGCAGGGTGATAGTTCAGAACATTATTTATGAGGTGACGCGTCAAACTTGACCTTTGACTTCACAAGGTCAGCACAGGTGAACATTAGCTTTTAGGCTTTCAAGGTGTCCCTGGAAAGCTTATTTCAGGTTGATTTAAAAATCATGGTTTCTAAATTTAGCGCAATTTTGGCGTGAAATAAGCTTTTCAGGGACACCTTACAAGCCCAAAAGCTAATATTGATCTTTGGGGATCTTTTGAGGTCAAAGGTCAAGTTTGACGTGTCAACTGGTAGACACTGTTCTAAACAATCACCCTCCCTTTGAGCCAAATCGGATAAATTTAAGGTTGATTTTAACAGGCGGCCATTTCATAATGTTAATGCTGCGCTGTCCTTTAAAAAAGTTTAAAAAAATTTAATCTCTGATTTTTTGTAAATGCCTACAAAAGTCCCGGAAGGAAAAA
>JABASM010001707.1:0-13344 GCA_019776545.1 Brachystomella parvula | reverse complement strand
TTACGAAGCCACTACCATCACCGGAAACGACTTCAGCATGCGATGATTCATCACTCTCTTTGTGGGGGAGGAATTGAATAGACTTCTAAATAAAAGCAGTAGTATTTAAATAAATGTAAATATTTGGGAGAAAGTGAGGCCGATGGGAATAATAAGCTGATAGAAAATGCTGAAAAGGATGAGTCCATGAGTCCAGCCTCGCTTAAATAATTTTAGTAGGGCTCTGGAGTAGAAAAATTACTTTTCTTATCCTGTGGGAATCGATATTAGCCAGGAGCTGAGATATACATACGTTCTAGGCCTGCCTATCCCTCCTTCTGCCTATAAAATTGAGGAGAAAGAATTCCTGATCTAAGTATGAGATTATTAATATTTCCAGGAAAAATTAAGGCGAGACGGTATTTAACTCCTAACCACACATTTAATGCTCTTGTTTTCCTTCTTCTTTTTAATACTTTTTCTTTGAATTACATTGCTATTTTATTATTTAGTTTAGTTTTGTTTTATTAAGTTCCATGTTTATGAGTAAGACTCAAATGGAAGCCGTATTTTTATCCAAATTCAGGTTTTAACTGCTGCAAAAAATAAATTCATCTGATATCTCATTCGTTTTCACATTTTGTGGACATTTATACTTTAGCCTATCTTATGCAGTTTGATCGAAAAAGAAATGAAAGCTTAGTCCTTACGTATTTGATGGCGACATTTGGAAACCGCTTGACGTCAGGTAGCACCAAGACAAAAGAAGTTTCGTTCAAAATCCTTGTCCTGAATTTTATTGGAGCGAAAAGTTCTGGAGGAGTGGAGGAGGTGACAATCCAATTAGTGCTGAAGACGGGAGATTATCCTGAGAGAAAGTTTTAAGAGAAGAAAAGTCAAGTTGTCTCAAGACCTCTTTGTGGTTTTACACCAACGGAAGCAGTCAAGGAATTTCTAAGAATATCTTCCTGT
This sequence comes from Brachystomella parvula, assembly GCA_019776545.1. Classification (NCBI taxonomy): domain Eukaryota; kingdom Metazoa; phylum Arthropoda; class Collembola; order Poduromorpha; family Brachystomellidae; genus Brachystomella; species Brachystomella parvula. The sequence continues at coordinate 12,393 of JABASM010001707.1, read as the reverse complement.
TTCTTTTCGAGAAAAAAAAATAATGCTTCGAAGCAGGGAGAAAAAAGTAGGAGCTTAAGCTCATTAATTCAGAAGACGGTGGCAATTCTCAACCTTTTTTAAGGAAAATTTTCATAGGGAAGATGAGCTTTTCCTCTAAAGCGGATGTTATATACGTTTAAATTATTGATGCTTTAGTAGAAAAAGCTATGTCTTGGGAAATTTTATTTGGACGGGTTTCCTATTTTTACTTCCTTTCGTCTCTTTTCATGAAAATTGTCTAAATACAAGTAGTGGTTGAGACCTTCTTCATTTTATTCTAGCTCATTTTCATCTAAACGTACGTTTTAACGCACAACCCTCGGATTTTTCCTGAATAATTAATAATTCTAGTATTTCAATAAGAATTTTAGGTTGTGCTGCTATGCAGGTGTGAGATATCCGTACAAATTTTTGCTAAAACTGAACCAAAAATCCCTTCCTCATTACCGCTAAATGTGGGTGCTTGCGAGTAATAAATTTTTTTTTTTAAATGCTCCTCATTTTATGCTCTAGCATTAACGGCAACGTATTTAGGTTGTGCTGCTATGCAGGTGTGAGATATCCGTACAAATTTTTGCTAAAACTAAACCAAAAATCCCTTCCTCATTACCGCTAAATGTGGGTGCTTGCGAGTAATAAATTTTTTTTTTTAAATGCTCCTCATTTTATGCTCTAGCATTAACGGCAACGTAGAAATTAAGGAAGTACATTTAAATTGATGATTTAATTTCAACTGTTATACGTGGGAGGATTCGCGAGTGGTTCTGACCAAATAAGTCTTAGGCCCTTATCTGGGAACGGTCTGCTGCAAAAATATCTACTAGCTTCGCAAAACCTGCGATTCATTTTGAAGGATAAAAAAAGACGGCGCTGCTTTAGTGTAATTTAAGGAATTGGACTGGAGAGCTTGTGTATTTAAATTATCGCTTACCTTCAGCATTGCTCACTCCAACCTGCAATAGACATGCTGTTTGGGCTTCTAGAAACTGAATTTTTTTTTCAGTTTGGTAAAATGGTGAAAAAGGAGGATTCTTTCGCCTTCCGTGTTGTATATCAGCTCTCGGGTATTTTTTTTTATTTAATGTAGCGAGGTCAGAATAATGAAAAGTTATCGCGACACAAATCCATTTTCGTAACTCACTGAGAGAATTTAAGCTGCCAACCTTAGGCTCCACACAACTCGTACAAAAAATTTGGGATGCTTTACTTACTGATCAGAGTCCTTGACGTGAATATAATGAAGATTGCGAGAGACAAGAGATGAGTAGGTCACTTTTACGCTATCAGAGTTGTCTTTAGACTCCCAGCTATTGTCCTACCTATTAATTCGAGGAGGAGGATGAGATCTTCTATGCTGTGCTTGAAGTGAAAGCCCTCGTTGGAGTGGGAATTATTGTTCCAAATCTTGGAGATGCGATGAAGGCAAGCCTCTTCCACCACAGAGGAATGTTGTGTTCTGGAAACTCTGCGGATTTTACTTTCTCCTCACTTTCATTTCACTGCACCAAGCAGCAGAGTTCAGGAGGGCGAGGGAGTTCTGGCTGAAGAGTTCTCAGGAGAAAGGACCATACTCACTGATTTAGCTTTCTCTTTTGAGTACGCGAATTACACCCACGAAACCAGTTGCAATTACTCAACAACAAAATTGTTCCAATTTATCTGAGGGAATAAACTGCACTGATTTTTTGCTAGAAATTTCAATTTTATATTTTGAAACAGAACTAGTTACAAAAATAATGTATGTATTTCCATTATGGTTCTTGTGAGGAATAAAAAGACTTAACTCACTTAAGGAAAAACCAAAATATTTTCTTGAAGTTGTGAGAGTCTGGTAAAGCGCTCAACCATTTTGTGAATCCGGTAGCCGCAATACATGATATGATGATTGCAGCACCAATAAAACTGAATATGTCGGGTATTGAGCCCAGAACAATTTGCCAAATAAACGCAAACACCTTTTAAAATGTGAATTTTCTCTTAGTTTCATTGACCATGTAATTTAGGTTGAGAATTCAGAGCTTACCACATCCCCAGTTCTGACGAGTGAAACTAATCCAGCCATATCTGCCTGAAGAGCCAAGGTTAAGAAAAATTGTCCACAGAGACTTAAAATGGCGCTTCCGCCTGCAATCACGTAGTCCATTCTTGATTGTGGTAGTTCGAGTACGCCAAAGGCAAAGGCAAGAGTTAATGTTTCAAGCGAGGCCAAGTAACCGTAGAAACAAATAAAGAGACTAAAATGAGCCTCTCTTATCAGCCTAATAATTATGAAAACACTGGAGAGGAAGAGCATCGCTCCAAATGCATAAGAAACTCCGATCTGAAATATTTAACAAAAATCCAAATCTCAAAAAAATTTCCCAAGAATTTCTGTGGAATTTTAATAAATATTTTAGTAATTAGAATAATATGTACACGTGAGTTCCTAAAGCTCACCAGAATACGCCTGTCGAATTCAGTGCCCCCAGTTAGGATTGGTGGTCTCGACAAGATAGCCACTCCGGCAAACGTGGTCACGGCTAGCACGAAGCTAACTATCCCACAAGGCTCATGCAGGCAAATCCTTTGCAAAGAATGAAACGGCTATTGGAGTGCTGAAGGCAATTAAACTGCTGTCACCTAGGCTTAGGTATCGCAGGGACTGAGTCTGAAGCATCTGGGGACGAAGCCATGTTAAAAATTTAACATTTTATGAAAGTAAGTAAAAATATTGGACCTTTCCTTACCATCGTGCACACCCCAACCTGTAGCACGTAGCTAGAGAAGCAACTTCATAATTTGACTTTTTTGAAGTGAAATATATAGTCTCACCATGAGGAAAAATAAAACTCGTAACTTCTGTGCGTCCGGCGGCCATATTGTTTCGAGAATTCGTATTTTTTGCACACGGCTATAGTACCATAGCAAAAATGGTCCAAAGACAGTCATCCCTTGATATTTCCATAAAGCAATATTAAAGGTGTGGTACTTTCTCCCTGCCAAAAGTTTGGCAGTCAAGGAGCTGGTAGAAAATGATGCGGCTGCAGATTTCCATAGGAGAGGAAAAGTGGAAAGATTAATTCTTTTAAAACTTTGAAATTAAATAAACGAAAGAGACCTGCCAAGAGTCCGAAGATAATTCCAGCATACTTCCTATAAGGGCCTGAGTTCTTCTTTTGAGGATCCTCCTCCACCTCAGCGTCTGGTAACGTTGCTGAGGATAAAGTTTTACCAAAGTGATGATCTGCCTTTTCTAACTCTTCAAATCCTAACTTTCTCCATTTAACCAGTTTAATGGATTTACTAGTGTCAAAGTTGGACTCAGGATTAAATTTTCATAAAAATATAAGTTAGGACCTTACTCTGCTGGAATGAATACTGGAGGCTCTGCTTCCTTACTCATCTTCGGCGTGGAAACTTTATAGAAAGGAAGTATCCAGAATTTCAGTTTCGAGCAGAATTGACAGCGTGGCAAAGTCGCTCTTAAAATAAGATGAACAATTTAATTCTACACACGGCTCTCTCGGAGAATGGAGATGTCAATCAATGCTTCTGCCATTCAAACCGCATTAGCCAAAGCGGTATTTACTTTTCTCAATAGATAAGAACTAATTTGGGAAATAATAGTTTTGTAACTACTTAGTTAAGAACCATAGCGTCCTCCGCATGGGACTGTCCTCTGGCATCTCAACCAAAAATTTCCGGCAGCAAATGAGCATCACGGCGGAAACAACGATGAGGCCTCCAATAATACTGGAAAATCATGGAAGTAGAGTGTTAAGGAAATTCGAGAGTAATCATACTTAAAAGTTTAATAAACTTGAGTCAACCTGAATAAATCCGGAACAACTCCCAACAAGACGAACTGGTATACAAAGGAGAAAACAACGTCAAGGCATCGGACTGCATAAAAAACCAAGTTCAGTATTTGTGAAGGAAGAGAAAAAAGGCGTTTAAGTTGAATTACCCAATGACACGATCCCACTTTCCTCGTACTGAAGAGCGATTGTGAGTAAGGTCTGTCCGGTAAATGTCAAGACCGCTAAACTAGCAACTAGACCCCACTCTAACAAATTCTCTGGCCATTCCCACAGGCCCATTACGACTGCACCGATGGAGCATTGAGCCAGTCCCCACACTCCGAAGCATAATGTGATCAGGAGAAAGTGTGTGTTACGCATAAATCGGATTATGATCCTAGTAAAGTCAATTCACTTTAAAAAAGTTTTCGTGTAACTGATGTGTCAAAACGGTGAAATTACATTGCGATTGACATCAGTGCCATCGCAGCAAGGCAAAACCCAGTCCCCATCTGAAATTGTAAAAAATTGTCAGAAGTTAAGCAAAAAATCTGAAATAAGTCGAAAGGCTTCTTTTTTTCCATTTTTGATCCTTACCAGAGTGTTTGTATCAAAGCCTGCAGCACCAGTTAAAAATGGCGGCCTAGATTAAAAAAAAATTTATGAGCAAGTCCATGCAATAATAGGGACTTTCCGGTTGAAGGCTTTTTTAAATCGGCCTAAGAATTTGGCTCAAGAGGCCATAGGGTTTTTTTGTTAAAAGTCATGCATTTTAACAAAAAATCCTATGGCCTCTTGAGCGAGATTCTTAAGCCGATGTAAAAAAAAAATGCTTCAATCGGAACGTCTCTATTAGCGACTTTCCAATTGAAGGCTCGGGAAACCAAGGGCTTACCGTGAAATAACGAAAACTCCAGCCAGCGCTATGAAGCAAGTAAATAACTGAACAATTGAAAACGGTTCATGTAATATGAAGTAAGCCAGAAACATGATCATGATTGGCGTAGAGAACCCAATCACAGCCGCATCGCCAACCTCGATGAATTTGATTGCATAGAAGTAGCAGACAACAGATATGGCGCCAACGAACGCTCTCTTCATAATTAAAACGCTTTGTTATGGCTCTTATTTCTGGGGCAATATTTCGGTTGTATTTACCAGGAAGAGGAATAATGCTGACCTCCACTTTTCTTTGGGGTCAAGGGCAGCGAACCCGGTGAGAACAGTGGAACCTTTAACGAAGAAATGGTTGTAGGGAATCACGATCAAGGAAGGGATGACTAGGCCTACAAAATAAAAGGAGACATTAAACTGAACCAAAAATATGAATTGGAAAATCTTTGGACCAACCAGTGAATCGGAAAGTGGCCAAGCTCATTGCCGGCATGTCTACTGCTTTAACAACGATTCCCCCCAGTGAAAAAGCACAACTTGATAAAATGGTAAGGAATACGCCCAAGTACCTCCTCCAAAACGATTGCTTGGCTTCAGCTATTGAAGATTTGGGTGACAAACCTGCTGGAATCTCATCCGCAATAATGTTCGCTTCGTTTTCAATTATTCCGGAAATTGTACTGAATCTTCTGGAAGCTTTGCGATAGTAAGGTAATGTGCTTGGGAAGTTTGCATCTGATGATTGTGCTTCCGCCTTTGCAAGCTGAGCAGGGTCAAGGGAAATAGTCATTGTGTTTCTAAATAAGTAGGACAAGGAAATATAAAATCTAGAGCAGTATGTAAGCTTCTTCAAAGGCTGATTTTTACCTCATTTTAGGTCAATCGCAACCTCGGTTTGCGTTTAGAAAACTTTATGTTTCACTTTATGTTTGGAAGCTCTGTTCGAAAGAACTAATCTCAGTAACTGAGAGATAAGCCTGAGAATCATTGCAATAAATCAGGAAAAAGTTTCGTATTTTGTTTATTCTGACTTGGCATTTTCCATACTGCTGAATTAAAATGAAGGTAGAAAATTCTTGGAAGTTTTCATCAGGGAGCATTCTTCAGTTCCGTAATAAAAAAATTCTAGCATCTTGAAAACACGGAAAAATTATGCTGGGCTTAAAACAAAATTTTATAATTTGACAGATCAGATCAACGCAATTCAGAATTAGTCTGCAGCACGCAGCAATTAATCCCATGATTCAAAATAGTCATCACGTGGTAGATCTCAAGGTAAGCATAATATCATATGGTTATTAGGACTACAGAAAGAAACCCTACTAGTTCTGATCAATTCAATTCAATATTTAGAGGAGAGTCAAAAATTTAGATTATTATTTTGATCCTGAACTCAGAAAAATTGGGATCATGTATTGTAGGATCTGGATTCTGTGAGAGATATCTTGGAATCTAGATGAAAATTACTGGATTTCACTCCCATAAAGTGATCTGGAAGATGATCGTGCCTCCGCCGTATGTCAAGGATGGCTTCCTGCTCAACGTCTTCGAGGGTGTGGATTTCCTTGGTGCCATCTGCCTGATATTCATGCAGGACTTCACCAAGTAGCATGTTATCCGCCTTCACCATTTCTGTAAACTTTTTGAAGAGGTCAACGGTTTTGAGGCCATCAGAAAATACTTTCATAAGACTGGATGCCACCATTATTTCCTCTTCGAAATAAATCTGAAAGTCTTCAATAGACTCGAGAAGCGTGGCCTTCTCCTTAATTATACGGACGATGTCATGAAATTCCATGCACTCATTCACATCACTTCGGAGTTGTTCTTGGGGTAGAGCATAAACTTTGGACTCGACTCCCCGAACCATTTTCATAATTATGGAGACAAAGAGCTTCATGTCGTCTATGACATGGATTGCATGGGAAGAAGGAGCCTCGGGGAATGTTAACTTATTTCCCTCAGGAATTTGAGTGGGGACTGAAACTTCTGCATTGAGCTCACAAGTGCTGGACTCAGCATTGGCTAGGTCCGCCATTTGATGGATAATGGAAAAGTCATGGGTGTTTTCAAGATGAATGTCCTCTTTCGTTAATTCCATGAGTTTTGGTTTGTAGCTGCCATCCCATTGCTCATTCCGAGGTTCTGAACTGTAAAAAGTACCTCCGCTTTTAAAATCCGCCAAACTTCCATCAGGTTTCTGCGAATTATTTTTCTCGATCCGAACCTGGACGCCTTGCTCATCCAACATTTCCTTCATCTCACTGTTCAATACGCATATACTGGAGTCTGCGTCCAAATCATGAACAACCGAGAGGAAGTTTACATCTGGCTCTTGCTGAACTTTGGAATAGGTCTCGTCAAGGGCAGGGACTGAGCTACTTACAGGGTACTGATTGGAAGGGGGGCTCGCCTCACTCCCAGTTGCTGTAGGTGCGCGAAGGACTTCGGTCTTTTTCGTTGGGGAGCATGTAAGGAATCTCCAGATTCGACGAATCGTCCTTGAGAAAAGGTGGGGATGGATGCTGGGAGCGGAAACGACGGACAAAGGAGTGAGAGCAAGAACGGAAGCGGATCTTTCAGTGCAGACGCAACTTTTGTCGTAAAGTCCGCCTGTTCAGAAATTAGTTAATAAAGTGTGGGACTCCATGAAGGGATGGGGCTGAAGGGACACTTACCGAATTCATGAATGGATGATGATGTCCGTATTTTTGAATATGTTGAAGAGGATTTAAATGTTGCAATGGATGGATAGTTTTTAGCGCTGTATTTGATCATCATTGGAGTGATGTCGCTCACCTCGTTCTGAGCAAGGGCCGTGAGACCCTCTATTTTGTGGTACAGTTCACTGACCTCCTCATAAAGCTGGGGTAAATGGAGCTGCATCATCTGGTGAAAGGCATCTGGATCTGTGTTCTGGAGATGGATAAGGAGCGGAAGGAGACTGAAGTTAATAGACGCTGATAGAGTGAAGCCTTCAGCAGCTAGACTTTTCCCCCTAGCGGATTCAAGCTCAGGTCTTCCGACCCAAGTTGACATACAGGAGTAGAGGCACCTCTGGCATTCTTGCATTAAATAGAGGAAGTCATCACTGGCCAAGATACACTCGCTCACTCCGTTAACTACCATTGAGTGAGCCACATAAGTGTAATTAGGCGGGACCAAGGCAGTTACACTCTCAATTATGTCGGTCTTCCCCTCTGCTCGTTCTCTTACTCTTTCAGCTTCCTCTGCAACGAAATCGTACAACGATCCCAGCGAGTGCCTGGATGAAGGCCTCCAGAGGGAACACAGCTTTTTCAGTGCTTTCTGTGGAAACATTAGGTAGCCTCAGTTGCGCACCATGTTTTTGCTACTGGCAAGCTTTTGACTCTCCTAACGGATGTCGTCGTAGGGAATATCCCTACGAAGCACCCATTCTGCCATTCTGGGGTAAAATAAAAATTTTGCGAGCCTGTGGTTTTGAACCATTAACAACTTGAATTCTAAAAAATGCTTTCCAAAAAAGTAACATGAGGTAAGCGGTGGTGGTTATCATGACAATACGACTTGCTGTTGTGGACTTGACGCCGCTCGCTCCTCAGTCAGAGTATCTCAAAGAAGCTTCCGTCCCCCTGTTTGTACACCCTGTCTTAGTCTGTATCCAAACTACGCATGCCCAACTTAGTTTCGAATAATTTTAAGCATGCAATAAGGCAATTACGCCGGCAACAGCCTCAACAGGGGTATCCCTGAGCCCCCTTTACCGGGACCCAATTACCACGGCATAAAAACAACACATGAATGTTGTAGTCGGCGAAGACCAAACCGGTTGGTTCGTGAACGGGACTGGAACGACGGACAGCAATGATGGAGATATTGTAAGGTTCAGGGGATTTAAGGGCGGAGGCTCCCAATAATTGGTTTTAGTTGGACCTTTGGGGGGGGGGTGGCAAAGCCCTCCAACTCCGAAAATTCTATTTTTCTGCAGCGGTAATTTGGTGCGGTGGTAAAAGGCAGCCGTGGTAAAGGGATGGACTTCCCCTTAGCTAAAACTTTGTTTTTATTAGAATCTAGGTACAAGAGCAGTTTTATAGATGATGCATATCATTTTGTTCGGCAGAACACCGGACATCATTTGACCATTTGGAATCCTCATCTGTCCATGCTCGTCATCTTCGTAACAATTTCCTTAATCGGAAACGGAAACAGTGTCTTCTACGCTTTCGTGTATGAAGGGTAGATAAAAGCTGGTGGCTTGGGCTTGTGCTTATCCTTTTAAAAGTACCCGTTTCAAAGATGATAATTCCTTAGCCTTATAAATCGAGTTCAGACTCATTTTCCTGTTATTGCATAAAGTGAGTTGAAGTATAGAAAAGCCTGTGATTAAAATTAATTCATCAGTAATAGTATTTTCCTTTGAATTTTGCAGTAGCTCAGAACTGAGTTTAGCTTTCCATAATCCGTGGAACCGTGTATCAAAAATATGTATTAGAGATGAAGCCATTTTTTTTAAAACCTTTTCCTCACATTTTTCGAATTCTTATACCATTTGCGCTGCTCATTCTTCCTGACCAAACGTCGGCTTTCAAATCCAAAGTCAAAAAAGATAATGAGGCCAACATTACCTGGTCAACATGTCGATACTCAGAGATGACAATTTTCCTGCATCAATTGGTTGCAAAATATTCTACAATTTCTCGGCTATTCTCAATTGGGAAATCTGTTGAAGGTTAGATTTAAATTAAAATAGCCTAGCCGGGATTGCTTTTATAGGTCCGAAATGTTATCATTTTTCAGGTAGAGATCTATGGGTGGTTTTAATCTCTGATTCTCCAATTGACCGACCGCTTCTAAGACCACAAGTAAAATTCGTCGGGAATGTCATAGGAAATTATGGTCCTTCGTGCTATGTGTTGCTTCGATTAATTACGGCAAGTGAAGCTCGCTAGTCAATCTAAACATTTTCTTATTCGTTCTATGCTTGGATTTTTCAAACTGACAAATGTTAACCTTAAACGCTTTTCACTTTGCAGCATTTGCTGAAGAATTTCCAGGAAGAAGGTTCACAGGAACGACAGTTGCTGGAAATGAATGAAATACAAATTTTACCAAACATGAATCCTGGTATAATTCCAAGTTTTCAAAAATCATTTCTTCATAATCCCTATTGGCTCAAAATTTGCAGACGGCTTCCTTCGGTCCGTTCCTGGTGCTTGTAGTGGATCGCATGGAAGGTCGCCATTTTCCTGTTTATACTCTAAGCGTTCAGTCCTATTTTTCACAAACTTGAATTTTTTTTAAACGATTTATTGGGAACGAATTTTTTTTCTTTGCATTGGGCTATTCCTCAGCTACTCATGGTTATTTTGAGGTATATTTCGATTGAATCTGCCAAGTGCCAAGGAAAATCAAATCGGAAGTTGATGGACTCGTTTTGGGTGTTTCCACGAATTTGGTGACCCACTGGAAAATCAATGGGAAAAGCCTCCGCCTCAAGTATCAAATCCGAAAAAATCAAAGGGCTTGGATCGGGTGACTTCATAGGGATCTCCAATTTTTTCGTAATAGTAAGGTGACTTCATGCTTTCGCTGCCGCTGCGTATCCTCCCTATTGTTTTCTTGACGGTGTGGGAGGGTGCGGCGTCGTGGTGAATTGTGGCCTTTGACAAGTCGCCCCCGGGAAGTTTGGGAATGTGGACTTTCACCAAAGGCTTCAAAACTTGCTCGTTGTAGCAGTCAAGACCTTGACCTTTTGGACACTTTGAAGATTGTTAGAACCCCCTGGCTGATATTGGGACCACCATGAAGGTGTTGAGAAAGTTGACTTTCCTTTACCTTTCCAAGCAACCTGTTTTCCCTTGGGGACGTAGCAAATCTTCCACTTCAGTTTGACGCAATGTTGGCCAAGCATCCTTTCATCGTAAGTGATCACTAGAAAAACCCAAAACGAGTCCTTCAACTTTCGATCCGATTTTCTTTTGCATTCCTTGGTCGATTGAATCGAAAGACACCTCAAAATGATCAGGAGAAAGTAAGTAATATAAGCCAATGCCAAAAAAACTTATTTCCAATAAAACATTTTAAAAAATTTCAAGTTTGTCCAAAATAGGACTGAACGCCTGTAGAAATGCAAAACATAGTTTTTGAAGTTCGCTTGAATTTTTCTTTCATAGGTACAACGCAGCAGGGTTTGACCTTAATCGGGATTTCCCTGACGTCTTCAACCCAAAAGAAGGAAAATCTCTTCAACCTGAAACAATTTCAATTATGAATTGGATCCGAATGAATTCTTTTTCCCTTTCTATTTCCATGATGACTGGTGCGCTGGTGGTGGTTTACCCTTACGATACAGTTCCGTTACGTGAGTAGTACGCATGCTTCAACCAGGCCCGGTTGTAAATAAAGGTTCGTTTTAGACTCTGACGGTAGAATCCAAGGGGCTCATCATACCCCTGACGACGACATGTTCAAGCACTTGGCCATGACTTACGTCAAAAATGTTGATGATACAACGGAAGATGATGACACAGGAGGAAATGGTTGGTACTGTCCTGCTATTCAAAGAACTTTTGGAAATGGGATCGTCAATGGAGCCGAGTGGGGAGCAGCATCAGGTACGATCAAATTTGTTTGGCCTCAAAGTCACAAAAATTGAGATTCGCCGCCTACGTGTAGGAACGATGCTGGATTTCAATTATGAGCAGGGTGTTTTTGAAATCATGGTTGGCGTCACCTGCTGCAGGAACGAAAACAATACAACTGCTCTTAACCGAATTTGGGAGACGAATAAACAAGTAAAAAATGAGCATAGGACACGTGCAGATTACGAAAAAAAAAGTGTTTAAGGTTTTTTCTTTATAGGCAATGCTAAAAATGGTCTCGGAAACAGAATATGGAATTCGAGGACAAGTAATTGACGCTGATACGCATGCTCCAATAGCTGGAGCTTCGATGATAAAAATCAACCATAATCCACAACCTGGTGAAAGCGAAACTACTGCCACTGTGCCCTGGCGTACCACACGTAGTGGCGAATTTTGGAGAATGCTCCTTCCTGGGAAATACATTTTAAGGGTAAGGCATTATTCATAAAAACACCTTGAGAGCCAGTGCTTAGCTTTGTATTTCTTACAGGTTCGCGCAGAGGGATATAAGGAAGTTAGCATGGAATTCGAAGTTAAACCCAGCCACTTCACAACATTATTCGTAGAAATGGTAGATGGCACTCAGCCCGTGGAAGAAGCTGTTACTAATGACAGTAATAACTCTGTCATTCATAACTTCGAGAGCATCGGTATCATGTCTCACAACCTTACGCAAGAATTTTTAACGAACGTGTCAGAAACGGTAGAGAATGCTGATCCGTCCTATTCCCAGTACAATCGTGCCACTGGCATTTGCTCCGCAGCTAATGGTCTTCTTTTTTTAAGCGTTCTCCTACTTGGTACAATATAAATTGCTGTGAACTTAAAACTAGTCAGGACGCTTATTCTGCACATGCTTCAACTTGCGGGTGAAAAAAACAGGGATTTCCGCCGGTTTCCACATTGGTTATAATCCAAAAACGAATTATTTTTGCGATGGACTATAAATGGTATCATAGCGTTTGGATTATAGTCGGTTTTATATGGAACTTTGGACTTAGCCACCGAAGTGGAGAAAAGAAAAAAGGAGAAAATTTTCACCTTTCTGAAATTCAATTAAACTAACGGGTGAG
>JABASM010001706.1:874-13347 GCA_019776545.1 Brachystomella parvula | reverse complement strand
TAACACCTCGGCCGATCCGTAGCTTGAGAAACTAGGAGGCAAAATGTCAATCAAACTTCGATCACTTAAAACATGGTTGAACTTAATTAAACCTCGCAGCCCCATTTTTCTTGAGTTTATTAGAATTTCAAGTTAAAAATATGGCTTTATTTCTGACCAAAGAAATTTTTTTTTCTCCTATAGAATGGATAACTGAATGGGTTAGCGGCATGCAAGATATGCTTAAAATTTACATAGCCGCGTATACGTTGGATTAGAAGCTATAGGTTGCAGAGTAGATAATAGCAAAGAAAATGAAAAGGAGCGGGTACAGTACCCGAGCAGCCACATCGATTTTCTTCGACCCTGGGTAGCCCTTGTAATCTTCAACAGCGTTCTTTAAATTACGCTTTGCCGACTTTGCTTCGTTTACTTCACCCTCGTGGTTGTCGGCAGTTGAGCTCTTCGCTGAGCTTTCCCTTTGGGAGGCGTAATGAACTAAAACACAGACTATAAGTGAAGAAAATACGAATGTGAGGCAAGTTCCAGTCCAAACGTCGACAGCCTATCAAAAAAAAAATTAAAAATTCAGGCCTTGAGATTCAGCTACAAAAAGTTGAGATTAATTTTGCTACCTTTGTGTAAGAAACCAAGGGAAACGTTGCATTAATTGCACCTGTGCCAATGGCAAGTACCAAAAGTGACATAAGAGAAAGCAAAATCCTTCCAGTCATTTCCTTGGATTCAATCCAAAAGGAGATGCCAGGCTAAAATGACGAGCATGAGTGATGGAATGTAGACTTGGAGCATGTAGTAAGCAAATTCCCGTTTGAACACCAAATCCAAGCGGAGGCAGCTGTACTGTCCTGAAATTAGAAAAAAAAGGTTGTTAGGTTGTTTATTCCCCGACGGCTGCAAAAGGTTTTTTTTTTCAACACATTTTTTTTTTAATTAAATAACAATGTAAGATAAAAAAAGATAAAAAAAAAATAAAACACAATTTCTTAATGCCTGACGCTTACCAGTATTCGTGAATGAGTCGCAATGCTCAGTTACAAATTCCTGAAGACTAAAACGTGCTAAGTGGAGACTTGCCGTTACTTGAACAGGGTCATTCTTCTTCCATCGAAAAATCAAGTTATCAGTAGTGAAACCATCTTGAGGTTTTTGTTAATGAAAGAAAATGAAAATTACTTCATTTCAAATAATAATTTATAACATAGGAGCTTACAACTGGCCATTCTCATACTGCAAGTTTGCTTGTCAAACGGGAAAAGCTTGAAGTTCATTGGGCAGGACAATGTAAGCGTTAGCCTGTTCAAAATCATTCACATGTTGAGATGATTCATGTTTTTACTGGTCGTTTGTTGATTTACCTGTTACTGTGCAGGACGCTTCCGTCTGGAAAGATACGCGTGTACCGATTTGGCACAAGAAGCTCATGCAGGTGACCCTCCTCCTCATTAGAGAAAAACAGATCTGGAACCCAGATCTGCTGGGGCGACGTCAAGGTCAGATATGGAATTCCTTCTATTATGTGAAATAGTTTGTTTTTTAGTGACTGCTGAAAAGCTTTAATTTGCTTCAAATACCTTTTGCTCGCATGTAGTCGTAAGCCAGCCTCTTGTCCATCCATTGCATGCGAAAAGTCAGCTGAACCCTGTAGTTCTAAAAAAATGAAAATAAAAAAACTTTTTATGTTAATTGTAATTTACATTTTGAAACAAAAATTCTGATCTTGTAGAACGGCAAAGAGATTACAGGGGTGGGACTTGGATCTCACACAACATTCGAAGCGCGATAACTTGAAGCCGCGCTTGCGAAAAAATCTGAAAGACAGACTTCCTTAGCATACTGTCTTAATGAACTACCTTTTTTCACATCAACAGTTTTCGCTGAATTACTAGCGAAAACGGATGCTGGAACTCATAATTGCTTTTCAACATTTTTCCAGACATTTTTTTAAAAAGAACTGCTCTCCAAAGAATCGGTTGGCTTAAAAATTTCGCTCCCAAAGTTAGGGGTCAGCTATTTCGAATGCCATTCAATTGTGCGAACTCTCATTAAGCTTTGCCAAGTTTGGATGAGCTTATTCACCTTTGGATTTTTCGAAAAAGTTAACTTTCTTCTGTTTTGGTAACAAAGCCGTGGCTGTTTCACGTGACTTATGCGTTAAAAATTTTTGTAACTGGCGTAACTATTAACTATAAGTATTTTCTAGTGACTTTAAAAGTCAAACCTAGGAATTTGTCGCTTCTACTTGATTTGATCCAAAGGAAAGGTCAGGAAAACTTTCGCATGACTCTTTCGGCTTCGGAGGGCAGGAGACTGCCCAGCATCATCCAAAATTTACCAAATCTTCTAGCATTTCTAGCAATCCATAGTAATGCCAAGAACGCTTGTACGAAGTTTCAGGCAAAAGTGTTTACGCGCGCAAAAACAATTTTATTATTATATCTCCATGTTAGTGTTAACTTCTGGTGAAAAAGATGAGGGTTTTGGAAAAATGTTGATAAGCCATTTTGCGTACTGGCTTCGTTTTCGCTGATAATTTAGCGAAAACTGTTGAAGTAAAAATTGGTAAGTCATTAGGACAACATGTTAAGTAAGCCCACTAAATTTCAGATTCTTTTGCTAGCGCGCCTTAAAGGTATTCCACTTTCAATATTGTGTAAAAACCAAGTCCCACCCCTGTAAGCTTCATTCCAGTGACACAAAAAGCTTCGCTCTGAAAAATTCCTCACACTTTTAATACGCAGTTTTAGATGCAGGGCTTTTTTAGTTCGGCCTACGAATTTGGCACAAAAAATCTTAACAGAGGCATGGACAGGTTACTGAGGATTCTTAGTAGCATGCCAAAGTTAGTGTTAACCCTAACATACAGCGCCAAAGCTCTTGGCCTCATTCTTACTCTCGTTTACATAAAACCGCTATCGACCTACTGAGAGCATTTCCACCAAAAAAAAACATTCAGTTCTAAGGAAATTATGTCTTGCTGAAAGCTGTTCTGAACACTGTGGCGAACTGAAGCAGCTTAAAGGGAAATCTGTTTCCTAGCGCTTGGCTAACCCTCTTTAATTCTTACCATTTTTACATCGTCAATTGTTTCCACTGAGCGAATGTACATGTTGATATCCACAATCGTTGCGTCTGTAAAAGATTTTTGGCGAAAATAAAGAAAATGTTTTATAGATCCCCCTTCTGAACATCCCCAGTGATCCCTCTTCAGAAAAATAAGATGAAAAAATTTACTTACTTGGATTTTCACCATAAGCCCGAATCCGAGCATCGTACTTTGATTTCTCGAGGATTGAATTCAGTATTTCTTGCTCTGCAGCACGAATCGAACTACAATAAATTTGAAAAGTTGTAATGTAATATATTTTATTGCCGTCACAGAAAATCTGATGGAATCCTATATATTCTGAAAAATAAATCCACGATATTTACCTGGCTTTCTCAATAAATCCGGATACGAAAATGAAAACAAGAAAAGGAAGCACGATCGCCTTCATTTTGAGGAGTGTAAGTGCGTGTCTTTATTTCCCTGGCTAAGTATAATTTTCCTGTGCTGGAGGTGGCTGGCGTTGTAAGTGTGAGGAGGATACTGTTATTGAAAACGGCACTGCTTATGATCAGTAGTTCATATTAAGTTTCTGTCGTGGATAAATTAACCCTCACCCCATGATACAGAATCTCCTTGATTGGTTCCAATTAGAGGCATGTTTTCGTCATCCACTGCTTTACTTTCTAGGAATCAAGGACAGAAAACAAGAAGAACGCTCTTAATTTTATATCTTCCTCTTCATTGGGATTGAGATTAGTTTCCGGAGCGTGTTATAATCAAGATCTGCTCTTCCAGTTAGCAGAGTTCAAGGGTGGCAGGGCAAAAGAACACCAACCAACGCGGTCGGAGCATCAAACTTATCAAAAACACAGTCATTTTCATTTCTGGACCACTGTCCTCCTACATTCGGCAATCCTTTCAGCTCAACAAAATTCCGCATTCGGCCAGGCAATAAAATTCCAGTAAATCTTTATTAATTTTATTTCAGACAAGAATAATTTATTACATTTCTGGGAGGCTCTGCCACAATTTCTCGAATTTGAAACAATTGTTACGTTCATCCTAGCTTCAGTTGCACTGCACTGGTTTTCTTTTCAAATAACCGGGGTTGAAGGTTACAAATCCTCTGCTTCTGAAGACCATTTGTATTTTGCCCAGTAGATAATGCTGAAGAAAGGGAATTAGCACTGTATAAAGTCCGCGTGCAGCGATGTCGATTTACTCAGAGCAGGAAGAAGCATCGAATTATTCAAGCGCTTGGCTGGAATTACCCTTGCGCTCGACCGTTCCCCGGTCCATTCCACCATAGCCGCCATTATTTAAAGCAACAAAAGAGTTCGAACCCTTCCCACGGGATATGAAGTGCACACAAGGAAAGAAAACAAGGGGACGCATGCAAATGAGAAGGGAAGAAAATACAGGGTCCTAAACTTTAAGTTCGCGTAGCCTTCACCAAACTCCCATAAGAAACCTTTCTTTCCACAGACTTAAAGTTACAGTCTCTGTACAAACGTGATGCAAGTTTTCGTCCAAATATCCCCAGCCTGTAAAAAAAGCAAAGGTTGTATCTTGTGACACATAGTAAATGAGTTTCATTGACGTAGAACTATAAAACTGGATAGTAGCTGTAGCGCACGAATTCATTCGTTACCTTAGTGGTCGTTTGGATGAGGAAGTCACATTATAAAAGTGGGTAACGCATTTCAAATGTAAATGCAAATTGCATCTGCGTGTATGTATGTTTAGTGGAGGGAGCAGAAGCCTATTAATTAGGACAGCTTCCCACTGGACTCCACACAAGAAGGGAGCCCATTTTGCACACTCAAAATCAGCCTTTAATTGCTCATACTGCATATTAAATGCTTGTAAAACATTTTAAAATGAAATAGCTCGTTCTCAAACAGAAAGAAGAAACAAGTTAGGTTGACATTCGAAGCTGGTAATTTCAACATGTCAAAAATTTCAAAGATACGCGGGCATGAACGCATGCCCGCAAATGTCTGAAGCACACGCATAGCAGACAGTCCTAATATTTTCCACTGGCAGCTGACAATTCCAATTATTAAAAAGCGTATCGGTGAAAACCATGCCTATGACTATTGTTGTCCAGTCCGTCTGTTATATAAGTGTGCCACGTTTCAGGCATTTGCGCCCATGCCTTTTTTGTATCAAGTCCACTTTATTTGTAACTAAGACTGTCGAATTTTCAACTCGCATAATCAAAGTTGAGAAAATTCCTGGTCATTGTCATTGCAGCATGGCGGACGGACAGAGGGCCGGCGCCCACAATTCCAAAAATTTTGTTCGCTTGAGCATTAGTGTGAAAATGACGGTAGAGCTCAAATGGGACTTAATCTAGACTAAAATAGAATTCAGCTTTGAAGCAAGTTTGACATAAGAGTATCCGTATGGAATAATTTCGACCCTGTAGATGAGCGTCGACTTTGAAATCGAAAAAATCCATACTTTTTGTAAATACTTGACGGTTTCAGGAGCTGTTTTAGGCATGTTGTTATTTTATTGTTCACAGTTAAAAGTGCCAAAACCCACAAAGAAATGAAGAACAATTTTTTTTTGAAAACTGAAGCTTTTGAAGTTTTAAAATCGATTTCCATGCAGCGGGACAAGAGTCTCTGTAAACGTATATAATGTGCGTGTTTGTTTGTGTGTGAACAAAATGCATTTTTTTTTTAAATCTGGGGATCTTACCTCCTCCTCTATCCCTAGCCCAGATGGAGCAAAGCGGAGAAAAGGGGGATGGGGGCAGGCGGTTACACTTTTAGTTTTTAAATGCTCCTGTGGATACCGTTAATCAACTTTGAAATTAGTTTGCTTTATAAAATCACGAAACCGATACGCTAGTAAATCCGCATTTTTAAAAATTATTTTATCAGCGCTATTGCTTACAGCAAGCGATCTTATGAAACAGTAGAAAAAGCAACTGACCCAAATACGTGGGGTCAGGTGGTTACTTGCTTGTTTCAGTACGAGAAATAGTGCAATTGAATCATTTGATCTAAGCTAGTTCTTTGTAATTACCAAACGTAATTAAACGTTCGGAAAAATAATTTTTTTTCGAAAAGTTTTCCGCTGCTTTGATTTTTTAAGAGAAGCTGGTTTCAACTGCTCGCACTACGTGGGGTCAGGTGGTTTTTTTTACTGTTTCAGAAAATCGCTTGCTGTACGCGATAGCGGTGAAAAAAAATTTTTTTTTAATGCGGGCTCTGTGAAGTATCGTTTTTGTGAATTGAGAAAAAAATTTCGAATTTGTTTAGCTGTAGCCGAAGGGGCATTGAAAAAATGAAAGCATAACCGCCTGCTCCCACTTTCTTCCTTTTCACTTTCAATTGATTTAAAAAATCCCGGGTTTCATTTTTTAACCTCCGAAACTTTTTTGATCAATTCCCAGGCGTATTCATCAAAATATATAATGAGCAGATCTGCGGCTGTGAGTTCAAGCATACCGGGTGAATACGATTAAGGTACAATGAGACTGGCGGAAACGTGAAGAGCACAGTACTCCGTTTTTTGCTCACTCACTCATTTGATTTTCGTGCGAAGAGGAAGGGGAGGGATTACGAGTAGCAAAAAACTCTTGCAAAAAAAGCAAGGGAAAAAAGACGCTATCTTTTCTCCTTAAACTTATTTTGAGTTTTTGGACTTATTGTCACCACCAGTTATTGTGAGCAAAATAAATTATTTAATTGTTCCGCATTGGAAGCGTTGCAAATCAAAACATCAACGGGCGGGTCTTACAATTAAATTTTTTCACATTAAATCTGGGCTTTTTTTTCAGTATTAAATCACTGAAAAAAATTGACCAAATATGGTCAGGAAATAAAGGAGTGCTAATAACCCGGATCCTCGAACCTCGGCTCTGATTGGCTCTCGCACTTTGTGAGCTTTCGCGAGAACCCTTTGCAGCCCTTGCAAAGTTCGTTAAACTTTGAAATCCCAGTTCCGAAATTTTAAACAGTAGGCAATTTTACCGCAATTATTTTCTGTTTGTTCAATAGCTGCGAAAAAAACTTTTTTGAATTTTGCGAGAATTCCAACTGTTCTTTAATTCGACTAGCCAGAAATACCCGTGCAAGCACGGGACAGGTCAAAGAACTAGGCTAGAACTCAGTCAGCTTCCTAGGCCTTTACCTGGGCTAAAAAACCAAGCCGGCTCAAGAATGAAGCCAAAAGTGAGCCAGCTAAAAATTTCCCTACTCAATTTCCTAGATTTCCTAGATTTCCTACAGAATAATGTATATCTACCAGAGGTGAAGATGGATGCCATACTTTTTCGGATTCTGTGCTTTTTAAACGACCTCCAGGTTTTAACTTTCGTGCTTTTTTTCATCTCCGTTTACTTAAGTACCCCTCCCTTGCCACAGACACTACCGATTTCAAATTTCTCAACTGGCCTCCATTACTCACTGTCCGAACCTTGTGGGGTATTTTTTTCGAGCCGAACCGCGCATGGCTGGAAAAGATATTGGCGAAAAACCGCCTGACCCCACTAACCACCTGCCCCCACGCGCCTCTATAGATAAGTTTTTTAAAAAAAATTGAAAACTGCAAAATTTTTTAAAACGAACAAAAAACAAAATGCTTTAGACAGGAAGGACGGACACCTCGAAAAACCTATAACACCTTCGTCAGTGAATATTCAGAGGATGTCAATTGACCCGTTTAGTTAACCCAGATTACTGTGACCATTTTCTCGATCAATAAAAAATTAAAGTAGAGTAGTCTCGGTTTATCTAAAAATCTCTGCATACTTACCATAATGGGAGTTTGAAAACTTGTAATTATCATGTCTGCGCGTAATCATGGGTTTATTTCTGGATGAGGTTAGAGCGATACTCCACTTTCAAGAGATGACAACAGAGTAACCGGAAATCACAACTCTGTATTTCCACTTCCAGAGTCAGGAAGAGTACAGTGATTATTGATAGTCACTAGGTTGGCATGTGCCAATTAAATGAATTCAACTTCCGGTTTTTACTGCCACACCATAATGATTTGGGCAGGACTTCATTTGCAATGCTTTTTCGCAGTCCAGTCCAGTCGTCCCACATTTCTCGTTCAGTAAATAATTCCATAGTTTTTTCTGAAATAAAAATCATCGGCAAAATGTGGTCATGTATTTGTATTTCCACTGTTCTCATATTCTTCGCCCTATCAGAGATTGTGATCGGATACAAATTCGTAACTACGGGACCTCCGCGTATCGGATTGTCAAATTGGATGACGGTGGAGAGATCACGAGAGGGTAACGGGGAGTGGGAGCGGGGTAGTTTGAGCGCACTACTCGTGAGTGGGGTAGTTAACGTTGAGCGGAATGCAAATGGGACTACCCTTGTTATATCCCCACATTTAGATAAAGTTCGAATTGTTTGCAATGCTACGTATCCGGTGCGTTGGTACTCCCCGCAGTCGGAGTACCGGCCGGACGACGTCTACAACTACGCCTTTTACGTATACGAGACCAGATATGTTAAAAATGTCCGAGATCCAAAGACGTTTCTCTACCAGTCAACCCTGGAAATTGAGGACAGTAGTTCCGGAGTCTCAAGAAACTTCTATTGCCAAAGTTTAGCGGATCCACAAGTTCGACGGACGCTTTACATCTACTGGGAAGGTAAAAACTTACCTCGGCTTGCTTATGAGTTATGACGAATTAGGGAGTCTTCTGTCATTGTAATGTGTGGTTTACAGGAGCCACGTTCCTGACATATGCAGGTGAAGTCCTGGATGTGAGAACAATTGACAACAAAACCATTGTGCTACCGTGCACAGTCACGCGACCCGATGCATTTGTCTACTTGTTTAAAGAAACTGAAACGGTGAGAATCTGTTGGATAGTATTTAAAAAGAGCCTGAAAAACAATAGAAACTTCGAGTTTCCAATTCAAATTTTCAGATGCATAGACCATACTAACGGAAAATATTCCTACGCTGCTATTTCCATTTTCTGACAACAAAGCCTCGACCTCTACCAGCACGATGGAATTTCGGAGCTCATTATAAATACGTTTTCGATTCCAGAATTCCGAGTCACGGCTGTTCCCTGGCACAGTTGTGCTCACTGCTCAGCATTAAGCATTCGATTCGATTTTCTTTGCGAGGTGCTTTCCTCGAAACGGCATCCCGAATGATCTAATTTCAAATTATCCAAACTCGCAACTCGAATGATTTGAATTATTTGACTTTTTTTTCGGTCACACTCGAACGTTCGAATCATTTGAGACAAGCGACATCGAGATCCATGCCTCGAATGAAATGAGTCGTCGAGTTCTGGCAGAAAAAAACGAGTTCAAATTATTCAAAAAGCTTGTTTGATTTGCAGAACGCGACGCGTGGTTGTTGTTGTTAATCCTTTTTTTGCTGATGCGCGCGCATTCACCCCTGAATTTCTCCCAAAACAAGGGAACCTGCTGCCGCTGCGTTGGTGTAGGTGAACCGTATATTTCGTCTGTTTTTAAATTGAGTTTTCAAATTAATAATTAAAACAATTATTTCATTTTAGGGGGAACATGAATTACAGAGGAATAATTCCATTAGTTACTCTCCGAACGTTGGATTCACACTCAAGCTGCAAGATTTTCCGGATCCATATGGTCGCTACCGCTGTATTTCAGAAGATGAAGAAGAATCCTTAGAGAATGACGAAAGAACCGTTCGCATTAACGTCCTACACGGTAATGATGAACACTTGTAGTTTTCTGCATTGAATTCTATGTTTTACTTGTGGCTTACTATAGGGATGCATCAGGACTACAGTCACAGTAAAGCCACTAGGCCTGCATTCAATGAGACGATTCGAGCTAATGCATCCTTCACTTATGATCAGAGGGGAAGTAAGTTCATTTGCTGCTCAAGTAGTGCGAGGCCACCTAACCTCAAAGTAATATACTGTCACGATCGGGTCATCTGTAAAGCTAAGGAGAGTTTTCTGTACAAGGTAATGAGTTTGACTTCTAAAATTATTCGGATTGTAAGGGACTCATTATTAGGGATCTTAAACAATTAGGAGACCGACGACTTAACCCTCTCTTTGTTTGTCTTTGATTAGATTAGCAGTGGCCAGTCTCGACCAAGTGGAAACGGTAGCTGCTCAACGTATGAAGTCTATCGGAAGAATGCAGGAATACTCCGCTGTCGTGGAGATGACATTGACGTGTTCAAGATGTACTTCACTGCAATCACGAATCCCTTCATTGAGAATGATACAGCAAGAGTCTGTGAGTCACATCGCAGACAGTTTTTTAAGTGCAAGAAACCGTTTTTACGTAACTCTGTGATTGCAGTTCACTCCTTGACGGACGTTGAAGAGGAAGAGCTGGTAAATGTGATTCCGTCGGACTTATTCCAACCTATTTACAATCAGCAAAACTTCACAGCATTTTGCGACATTTCCGAGTTTTACTTCAGTAAAGGGATTCAATGGGCAGTTCGATGGGAGAATAATTCTCTCCAATTCCTTTCAGGTGATCCAAGCTTATATGTTGTAGAGTTAGAAGCTAGACAGCTGGAAAGGTTCGGAAACTCCATAATGCTCTTTATGTGAGAAGTTAGCAACATAAACAGCTAACTGATTTTTTCGAATGAGCAATGCCTATCTTTAGTAGAGACCGTATCATTTTGAATGTGGATTGTTTTCAGAATCCTCGAACCCGTATTTTAATGAGAAATACGCTTATAGCAGAGGAACTGATTTCAATACGGTAATTGTAAAAGCAGAGATGGGAATGAAATCTCTTATTTGCTACGCACCTGTTTGGAACTCAACCCAGTGGGTACAGAAGGAGGCATTAGTCAGTATTAAGGGTACTAACTTATTTTCGCATGTTTTTTTTTCATAAAGAAATGTAAATTCCTCATCCTAGAATCTAATTCTAGAACCCGTACTTCCCAGCGTCTTCATCGATGAAGAAGTTCTTCACTGGGAACTCAATGACACAAGCAAAACGATCACATGTGTCGCAACTGGAGACCCGGTGCCTTACATCCATTGGAGGAAAGATAACAAGGTCAGGAGGATTAATATTTAAGTGAAACAAAGTTATTGAGGGTAGCTAAGGAGCGGAACATTTTTGTAGTCTATACTCACACCTGAAACAAACTTGGATGTAATTACGGTGTATGAGAATGGAACATCAATTCTCAATATCTCTCGAGTATTCCATGAGACGCAGGGGGAGTATCTCTGCACTGGAATTAATTTTGCAGGTGAAGATCAGAAATTCGTCAGAGTCTACGTCTCAGGTAAGGCTAAGCAAGTTTTGTCCTGTATTTTTATAAAGTGTTGAAGTTATTTAACTGATATAGGAATTTTATTTTTTGGTTAGAAACTGCAAATACTTCCGAAGCTGGTCTTATCATTTTTATAACAACTGCTGTATCTTTTGCTTTACTCCTCGGAATTTTCCTTCTAGTCTGGAAACTGAAGTTACAAAACAAAATGATTGATCACTTGGCAGGCGTAGTATTTAGAGACGTTGGAAAATAAAGTTTGAGATGCACTAACCGGTGTAGCGGTCATAATTTATTTGAACTTGAACGAGTATTTTTCAACGATAATGGCTGGAAAGAATCTGACAAAATTCCTACGTATATAGCTAAAAGGGTGTGTGGTAGCACTCTGTGAAACATTTATAAACTGATCAACGCAGAAGAAAACTGCACTTTTTTCGGTAATGTCCAAATAAAGTAAGAATACCTTTAGTAAATTCCCAGGCGTCACCCCTTGTCAGGCATGTAGGAACTAGAAAATGCATTGGAACTAAGAAGTTGAACTTTGAAAAAATGATTAATTTTAAAAAGCTATTGAGAAAACCTTAACGTTTTATAAAACGTTGATAATGTTTTCTCTAATATTTCTGCAACAAGAAACTTCATTACTTCAAGTTGAAGTTCCCGACGCACCACAAAAAATCCTGATTAAGCCACGCTTTTTTCAGAAAACCGTCATGCGCAGAACGGACGGCTTTTTTTTTCGCGGCTTAAAAGCCTTTTTTTTAAAAGCCAACTCCGGCAAGCTTTAAAAGCGGCTTTTCTGCTTTTTATGCCTATCCAGGGAATCATGGTGGGTATCCGTCGATTTCTGACATGACTAACCTGACATGCCCCTGACATAGTTACTGTTACATGACCCCGACATTGCCCTCTGCGTGGCCACCATGACATGGCCCCCTGACATGGCCAGCCTGACATGGATCTGTGACATGGACCCGTGATATGACCACCCTGACATGGATCCGTGATTTGGCAACCCTGACATGGATCTGTGACATGGACCCGTAACATGGATCCGTGATTTGGCCACCCTGACACGTAACAGTGACATGGCCACCCTGACATGGCCACCTTGACATTTACCAGTGACATGGCCACCTTGACATTTACCAGTGACATGGCCACCTTGACATTTACC
>JABASM010001705.1:0-13353 GCA_019776545.1 Brachystomella parvula | reverse complement strand
AACTAGCTGGGATGAAACATGGGATGAAACTTGCTGGGATGAAACATGGGATGAAACTTGCTAGGATGAAACTAGCTGGGATGAAACATGGGATGAAACTTGCTGGGATGAAACATAGGATGACTCACCCGGGATGAAACTTGCTGGGATGAAACATGGGATGAAACTTGCTGGGATGAAACTACGGCGGGCTCTGCCTAAATCCAGCCGACGATACCAAAACTTCAGCAACAACAACAGCATCGGAATAATATTAATTTAGTAATTTTAATTGACTTACTTTCTTTTTCAGTTTTACATATTTCGATTTAAGCATCAACTCTTCATCCGTAAACGCTGATGGGAAATGTAGGAACACCATGATCTCTAGAAATAAATGTACAAATTAAAACTGTCAAATCAATTCGGTCGACCGAATTAATTAAAAACTGATCGACGAAAAATTAACTTCTCTGCTTTTTCCGAAAAAAATAATTGAAAACATTAGAAATTTGAAATTCGCGCCTTTTTTTCACCTTTGAATTTAACGGGACTTTCACTTGCTTTTACTTTTCATCGAACGTAACGTGAAGAAAAATGGAACTTGGTGGTGGGCCCCTCATCCTCTGTTCTTTTGCTATGGAAAAAGTGAGAATTAAGATTCATGGGGGCCACCGAGTATATAGCGAAGTGCTGAAGATGAAGAGACCCGGACGAGGGACGGAGTATCCAGCAGTAGCGCAGCAGCATTCCGGATACACTCCACTGTAAGTTTTCTGTAGCCAAATACTCATAAAGTGGGGAGGAGGATTCGCCGCCGTACTCGGTATTCCTACTCGGTACGTTCACACAGTTAAGGAAGCTAAAGTGGAGATCAATTTTTTGGGTCTGAGGAGTCGTCTCTTGGAAGTGGGGCATTTGGGTGTGTGTGCCTTCTCTCGTGGTGGGTCTGAGATTCCGTGATCGAGACTCGTCTGGAATTTCATTGGTCTGCTTCTTCTATTATCCTAACAAATTAGCCCACCTCCACACGAACTTTATCTTCAACTAAATTAATTCTGGTAAGAGCCTCCATCAAATTTCCCATATCCTTCATTTTCCAGAACGGTTTTTCACCAGCATTATATAAACCAATCGATCCAGTTTGAGTTTCTCAAGACGATCATCGCTGTAGCAGTTCCATTGTTTCTCATTAATTTATTTATTCCAGGACGGGATGGCGGACGGAAAGGGGAAGAGTAACCACTACTCACCCACTCTCTCGTCCTAGCTCATTCTACATGCAGAGAACGAATGTTTACCTACGACTGGATTAGAATTAGGTTAAACTGAATTTGAGGAGGAACGCATAAAACCTCAATCGATCTTCTCCCTAGTGACGATCATCGCTGTAGCAGTTCCATTGTTTCTCATTAATTTATTTATTCCAGGACGGGATGGCGGACGGAAAGGGGAAGAGTAACCACTACTCACCCACTAAACAACCGGAGAAGAAAGGATTCGGACAATTCCTGTATAATCGACACACTGGAGAGTTCTTAGGGAGGACGGCCTCAAGTTGGTGTAAGTACTTGACCTTTAGAAAAGTCTACAACCTTGGACTGTCCTTTTTATGAAAACCGCGCAAGTGCACTGGAAGTGACCAAGCCAAAGTCCCTGTCATCCATGATTAATTATAATCGGACTCATTTAGGCCAGGCCAACTAAAAGTTTCTTAAATTTTCGATCATTCTCTTCTTTCCAAATCAAGCCGCAATGCATCACTTATTGCAAAATTTTAAGTTAATAACTATGACTCGGACAAAGCTTGTGGCTTAATTAGGCAATTGATGACGAGCTGGAAATAAGTGGCTACTAATTTCCGTTGTGAGCTAATTGAGTGAAGAAAAAAGTAAGAGCAGTTTAACGGCGTAAATGATTTCCAAGTCATGGCGCAAGGATCCCATCCGATTTCATATTTGATGGTTAAGTTACGATGGTCAGAGCTAATTTGCATGCAGTGATTAATTTTGATTGCTATAGCCATTATTATCCATATGCAATTCTCTAGCCCTTGGGCTTTAGTTCCTTGAGTTTTACGGTGGAACATTTTAATACTAATTGGAAAATTCGCCCTTGGATATCGTCCACTTCACTTCTCAGTGGTACTTGAACTATGTCCGGAGTTTTGCTCTAATTTTCTTATGTTTAATTTAGATTTCCAAAGTGAAGTCTATTTGAGCATGTGGAGATAAATTAAATCTTGCTGAGCAAATTGCATAAGCTTCGAAGGGAATCAAAGTGGACAGGTGTGCCTTTGGTGCCACTTTAGAAGTTAGGATAAGCAATGATTAGGATTAATAATTAGGACTGCTACCATGGATGCAGCAGGAGTAGGATAGGAGGGGTATGACGTCAAAGTACTTCATCTCAGTTGCTTAATTTATTTGTGGAAGATCTCGAAAATTGAGGAAGCTCACCTGCCCAGCCTTTTTCTCTTACAAATCAGACGGTAGCGGAGGAGGAAGCATCAGCGACTTTTGGCTTTGTGCATTACGTTTTTCAGTTTTGTGAAGCCTAGATCTGCTCCATGATATTTTTCGATGAGTCAAAATAGAAATGACAAGAGATTATGTGACATTTTGCCAGAAACCGCTGTATCTTCTTTGTATTACTATGCGAAGACATGATGGCGTCACGTCTTAGGCGAGGCCTCTTCCTCACTTTTTGCTTTACGCTTCTACTAGTTTCCCACGTGTTCCAGTGTAGTCGCGCGATCGAGCAATGGTTTAACAACTATAATTAGTTTTTATCATTAATGCACTTGGTCTACCTGTTAATCAATGCATTTCTAGTCTAAGCTAGTCTAGTTTATTGCATTCCACTTCACTTGAAAAATAGGAGATTGGACTGGAAGAATGCACATAATTATTTCGCTGTAGATAATAGGAGTCTAGCTAAATAAAGTATTTCAATTACATCATTCAATTAGCATAGCTTGGACAAACACCTGCTGTGCACAACTGCCTATTGAAATCCGAAAGTATATGAGTGAATGAATATTAAATTAATTTATGAGCTACCTTTTAAGTTTTGTGTCCTGAAACAACACTGACTGACTTGAAAACAGTTTATTACAGAACTTTTGTTTCAACGCTAACTCCTTTAGGCTTATCGGATCCTGGAATTTGGACATGTTTTGCGGGAAGCGCTGATAGTTTGGCTGGACTTTTCACTCTACAACTAGTTTTTTGAATTTCTTGAAAAATTGCTCAAACGCAAAATACTTTTTCCAAGGTTCTTCAGGCTCTTCCAACTTGTTCAAACGCTAACCCCTTCAGCCTTCATAGCGTTGTTTTTCTCGGGAAGTAGAGCCCGTTACTGAGAAAGCTTTGCTTATCTGGCTCGGGTTTTTATCTGAACCCATTTCGCCAAGTTATTGGTGGAAAAAAGCTGGAATCCGTAAGCGTACTCGTAAGCGACTTGACGGATTTTTCTGTAAGATCCAGTTGTTGATCCAGATGCTCGGAGAGCCTCTATCAAATCAGATACGGGTTTTTACTTTGCACGTTTTAATCATGATTTCCCTTAAAAAAAATCATGAAATCCGAAAGTGCTTCTTGGGTTTTCAAGTTTTTCGCGTTTAAACAATTTTTCAGCGATAAAAATGCGAATGAGGTTAAAGTTAAAATCGAGCTCCAGCGATGCAAAAGCGTAAAAGGTTAGGATAAAAAATCCAGCCGAACTATCGATTCCTCCCGAAAAACCTATCCAAATTCCATACGGATAAACCCCCACGGAGTTAGCGCTGAAAAAAAAGTTCTCAAATGAACAATTTTCACCCTCTGTAATTTTGAAGTGAGCATGAACAGTGGTACTGGCATTGTTAAGTGGCACTTGAAGCGTGTAGGGATGATGATCTGCTTTTATTATTACACCTGCGTGTTAACTGATACTTTCTGCACCTGAAAAATTAACCGGCTTCTACTAGAATCTGAACTAGTCGAGGAAGTTGGCAGTTGTATCAGCAACGTCTCTCGTCCTAGCTCATTCTACATGCAGAGAACGAATGTTTACCTACGACTGGATTAGAATTAGGTTAAACTGAATTTGAGGAGGAACGCATAAAACCTCAATCGATCTTCTCCCTAGTGTGAATTAATTAATATGGGTTGCTGGTTTTGATCGAATGACAGGCTTCGCAGTCCGCACCGTACACCTGCGCTCGTACTGATGCGTAACTTCGATGGATATAATTATTCCGCTGGTGAAAATCGTATACAAAACCTGTACAAGTAAAAGTATGATGATGTCCTGTCAAGCGTACACAGACTCTGTACAGTGTTGTACAAAAAAGAGCTCGGAGTCTTTTTATGCGCACCATTTTGAATCCTCCATTCATTTTCTTTGTAGTAGAATTCCTTGCACACAAAAAATATACTAGGACAGCAAGGTTAGACAGAATTCGGACACAAATAGCCGTGCATGAATACTAAATATATGTATAATCTGCGAAAATAGCATTGAGTTGTCAAAGTCGAAGAGACCTCGCGTCCAAGCAATTCGGAAAACCTGGTTCCTATAATATATTTCTACTTTTGCAGGTGTAAGGAAGCAAATTCCTGTCTATTTCTAAAGTACGAAGTTGCCGAAGCTCTCTTGTATTTTGTATATAATAACGGCTCAGTAGTGTCATGGCCCTTACGGAAGTCGATAGCTGATTGCGTTCCAATTGGCGAGCAGACTAGTTCCTAATTGCTCACTACTGCTTGACCTCCAACAGGTGAAGGCATCAGTTCGATTTCTGAGTAGCACTGTCAAGTTTTGTATGTAGAAAGGTCTGGACAGGGTTCCTTTTTTCTACATTATCCTTGTCATGTCCGAATTGTATAGAGGTTGTCTGTAAAATATGTTTCAACTCCCAAGAATTCGTTGTACACAGAGCTGTAAACCAGCTGTATACGAAAATTACCAACGGGAACACCTGCATGAAGCATGAGGGAGATGCTCATTATGTAAGCTGAGAACGTAACCATTGCTAGTATTCGAGAAAGCCTTGAGGTATTTTCTGCTGAGTCGGTTTAGCTGGAAGGAAGACCAGAAGCAAAAAATATATAATCATTTGTACGCTAGACTTCACAGTTGGAAATTACCCAGTTGAAATTGTATACTTTAGACATGGCTAATAATTCACACGTGGAGGCTTCCCTCTTCTATTGGAGCGATTTTCTGCAAAAAGTGATCAGAATGCTCGAAAATGAAGAATGAATTCAACTAACATTTTTTATTTTATTTTTATAGTCAAGATCACGGTCTTCTATATTTTTTTCTTCGCCGGACTGGCGGCGTTCTTTGGATTGATGCTTTACATTTTCCTTCTCACGCTCAACCCAGCTTATCCTAAGTGGATTGGAGAAGATGGTTTGATTGGAGGAAATCCTGGAATTGGGTTCCGTCCAATGCCTGATCAGGATAAGAACGTCGAGTCCACCCTCATCTGGATCAATCGAAATGAAGAGAAGAACAACTCCTTCTGGGCTAAAGAATTGAATAAATTCTTTCAGGAACGTAAGACCTAGCGACAAAGAATCAAAGTAATAACAGGCAGAACAACTAATTCAATTGCTATTTGTATTTGCAGATTACAATAAGACAGAACAGACAGGGACACACCATCCTCGCACCTGTGCTTATGGAGGTGAAAGTGCAAGCAACGATCAAGCCTGCTACTTGGATGTCACTAGCTTGAACCAAGCATGTTCCAAGGAAAACACAAATTTCGGATATGAGAACGGCGAGGGAACACCATGCGTCCTCATTAAATTGAACAAGGTAAATAATTAGAAGCAGGACTCGTTACATCCTCAGCTATCTTTCATCATGGATGATTGTGTTGATTTAGATCTACGGTTGGGTCCCTGAGCCCTACAAGACAGAGAAAGATTTGGTGCTCGCCAAGGATCGCGGAATGCCCGCTGAACTTATTCGCAACATCAGCCGAATGATTAACGGAAGCAGCAGCGATCCTATGGTAATTATTGCGTTTGCCGTACATAACACATTTCGAAACAGATTTTGAATCTTTATTTATTTTTGCCTTGCAGTTAGACACCATCTGGGTAACATGTGAAGGTGAGAATCCAGCCGACCGTGAAAACATTGGACCTCTAGAGTACTACGCACCGGCATTCAAGAATGATCAATTTCAAGGAATTCCAGCATTCTACTTCCCATACATGAAACAAGATCGTTACAAGGCTCCTTTTGTGTTTGTCAAGTTTATTAAACCTCAAAGTAAGAAAAGAACGCTTCTTCGAGTTCTTTGAGTATAGTTCTGAATATAGCAAAGGGATTGCACTAACTTTTTTTTAAATTTTTTTTTCAGACAATGTACTAATTCAGATTGAATGTAAAGCTTGGGCTAAGAACATTGTACCAGCAAGACAGGAGCGTCTTGGATCCGTTCACTTCGAGCTCATGATTGATTAAAAGGGACTCACGAGCATAGCCTTCATCATCAGTCGTCGTGGCCCAAGTTCAATTTTAGTCAAACATGGTTTAGCTGTAGGGTTCTCTCCTCCAAATTCTTCTATAGCATACTTCACCCACACATCTTCTCAACAGGTCAGTAGTTGGAAACTGGTCTCCGCTGACTTCCTTATTCAAACTGCCATCATCACACTTAGTTACAAAAATATTACTACTGATTGGTCCAGGCTTCTGCTTTTTCTGTACACAGTTTCAAAGAAGGCACTTAAAGGTCTAACTTAGAATGCAGGGAGTGACGGCTCATCATTATTTTAAACTAGAGTGCTGGCATGTCAAAGTCCGAATTTTTTTCTGTCCTTAGTTCTTCCAGGAGAGGGCTACATAACTTCTTAATTTTTTTTTCGTCCTACAGCAATAAGTATTACTACTCAAGTATTGGGTTTCAGTCTTTGTCCTCCATACTATCTTTTCAAGTATTACATTGTTTTAATTTTTGGCTGCTATTTCTGAACCGCCCCCTCCCCTCTCCATTTCTTCCTGGGTTGTGATTGCATAAAAGATTTTAATCCCCTGTCCGTTGATTTTTGCAGCAGCGTAAAATGTAGTAGGTAGTATAAGTAAGCGACGTAATAATCAGAAACAGTAATTACAGAGTTTAATATAAAAACAAGAAAAAATTAGAATAAAACTGTAATCGAGGTTTGAGTTTTGAATTTCTATCTGGAATTCTTTAGGAGCTTGACTGGGTTATCGTTACTTGGATTTGCCCTCTTCTTCCTGCCAGATGCAGAGATCAAATTATAATTTTTTAAAGGTCAAATGTTCGATTCTAGCCGAGAATAATGCCGTTGCCAATGAGCTCCCGAACGTGGACATATTTTTCCCAGGAGTCAACGGAGGACCAGCCCAGTAGTGTATACCGTTTTTTGATTTGCTCTTCGTAGTCAAGGCTCCTCCCTTTCAGTACTCCCCCTTCTTTCCTGAGCTCGAAGAATTCTGTAGCAGGGGGGATGCCAGCAGCCTTAAGTTTTTCCTCAATTTCAGGCTGAACCTTTTCGGCTGACTTATGGCGTGAAAATCCTTCAACTGTTATCAAGGTAGCAGAAGAGTTGATCAGTGTTTCCAAAAATGTGTATCTTGCATCGTGCAGCTCAAAAATGGCAGCTTGACGAATATTTGGAAATAATGCATTGAAATTGCTTGTAAAGTAAGGGCTGAGCTCGGTCTGCGTCCCATTCCCTAATTCGTCGAGCCAGCCGTACTGATTTAAGCCGCCGAATGCGAAGGTGTCTAATTGAGGGAATGAGAAATCAGGGGGTTGGGCTGAATTTTCTCCAGAAAGGATTATTTTCATAGAACTGACGGATAGGAGGCGGATGGAGGGTGGAAGACTTGCTAAATCCAGTTCAACCCCATTTTCGGGTAGTTCTAGAAAAAGTTCCTCGAGCAGATTCAGCCTCTGTACAATTTTACTTAGGAGTTCTGTATTGATGGAGTCGCGCTGGAGGAGGTAAACAGTCAGCGTTTTTGTTGAAATTGGAATGGAGTCGATTCCAAGGTCAGCACAGTTGGCAACCGTGACGCTGAGGTAGTCCGCAGTAGGAGGGCTGAGAATTGGGTGGCACGTCCTTAGGGAAAGCCGAATCTCACCCTTCGAAGCATCTCTGCTGAAAACAATGGATCCTTCGAGGCGGACGGTGATATTGACAGGGGTGGAGCGTAGGGAGGGTATGAACCCGTTGAAATTCTTTCCAAGGAAGAAAAATGTTGAATCCAGAAACGCTGATGCATTTGCATCGGAAATGTTGTAGAAGTTTTGCACCTTGTACTCAGGCATGTCGTTTTGCTCATTTTCCAGGATTTGATCGAGGTAGAATTTTTTGAGGTGGGGGAGAGGGGTAGGCTGGAAGAATCCGACGATTGAAACATTGTCCAGTTTCAAAATCTCAAGATTCGGTAGAAGCCTTCCAAGCTCTTCACTGAATTCTTGACCTTGTAACTTAAACCATTTGATTTCAATTGATTGGATCGAGGATTTGTTAACTGAATCTTGGTTTATAGCTTGTAGAGATCTCTCAATGCCAGGGAATTCATCAAAGAATTGGTAATAGGATGTGGAGCCCCTCCCTGGGAAATTGTGAATTGGTTTAGTGAAGTCCCCATGCATTTGTAGCACACCGCCGCTCAAGGTCAGCTTTGAATAGAGTGAATTATTGAAGGGTGACACTTTTTCCAACGGTGTAACTGAATCCACATCATCTGGTGTTTGTACTTCCCAGAGCCCAAACCCTAGAACAGTAACAAGCATTTCTTCAGTATAAAAATAACGGTTGATTCCATGAAGTCTGCACAAACAAAAATTGGCCACGAAACCCTAAGAACTTCACCTTAAAATTTTTTCGTTAATTTCTTTTTGGGTTCAGTGCTTCGCTGAAAATTGCTTTCAGTACTAAGTGGGGTTGAATGCTAGGCTTCCGAAACCTGTAAGAATTAGACAGCCATCCAAGAGCATGTCTAAATTGGGCTTGAGCAAAATTAAAAACAAATGTTTCCTTGGGTAAGCTCTAACATTTTCTAGCGATGTATTCTGCAACGCGCAGAGAAAGTAGAAGAAATATTTTTTCACGAGATCCGTTCAAATTCTCCGTTTGACGCTTGCAGTCAGCCAGGAATCGCCTGCCTGGGGATAAAGTATTGCAAACAAACTTAGTTTTTAATTTTACACCAGCAGCTTTCCCAAGGACGGACACCACATTCTGTCTAAAAAAAAGTTATGGCAGGCTACGCGAAATCTGTGCGCGGCGTTCCTTTTGTTTTTGTGCCCTACAAACTTTAAGTCCGTAGGGAGAAAGTTTTCTTATGGGAGTTGTTACAATGAGATTGGTGAAAGTTATAGGGACTTAATGATAACGACCCTGCATCTGTCCTAGGAAGACGTATACTAAAAATACGGTCGAAGAACTATTTTAAATTCTGAATCCAGAAAAATTTACGAACAAATATGTTGAAATTTTAGGGTAAAATTTCAAGGGTCAATTTCCCTTTATGCAGATTTCATGGAATCAATTACTCGGCATTGTCTATTTATTTGCTTACCAAAAATAATAGCGAGGAAGAGGGCTGGAATCATCAGAAGGCATAAGGGACATACTATCCACCGCAGCCTGTAGCATAGAAAATGTTGGATGAACAACACCATGGTTCGAAAAGTCCAGAGGTTCAAAAATAAAAATGTATGGATATTTCCAGAGAAATTCTCTCCAGGAAAAAAGCTATAAACGCCCGGGCGTTTATTACAACATTCGCCGTTTGCAATGCCAGCCACAGTGCACGCTTGGATTTCTTACGGGGCCAAAGTAGTCATGCGCACAAGCTAAAGCAAAATCGTAAAACTATACACTTTTACCTGAATAAAGAGCGCTTGAACTTCCCCCGCCCGGTTGACATGTCATGGAGGTCATGACCCCCTGCTGGAACAATCGACTCAAAGGTTTCTGTATTCCACATCGCAAATCAAGAATCTGTATTTCACATCGCGCAAACTAACTGATTACTAGGATTTATTCTACAAAAATTTCTCCAACACCAGCCATTTTTCACTTGAAATCCTTGAAACTAAGGAAATAATATACGCATTATGGGAAGGAAAAGGTGTTACCGGACAGGACATGAGCTAGTAGTAGTATACCTCCTGTCCTAAATAAGGTTTCTTACTCCAGGTCAGCAGAATCAAGGTATTCTACTCCTAGAATCCTAAATGCATCAGAACTGGTTTTTTCTATAGAATATTATTGACTCCTCACCATCAAAAAACGGCCACATGTGTCAAGAAGAAGGTTCTCTTCATTAATAATGTGCTAAAAAAATAGCACAAAAAATTTTTTGCTTCTCAGTCCCACGAGTGAAACGCTGTTGACTGAGCTGGAAAAAAAAGCCGGCATGCTTGCAAGATGGGTAATGATGATCCAGCACCAAGCTCTTATTTGTTTCAACGAAGGAAAATAATGCTACGGCTTAATGAGAGATAAGCGGGATTAAGTGGAGCACCAAGGATTTACCGCAAGAGTCCAGAAGCCCCCCTCTCTGATGACTCTGATCATATTCTATACTTATAATATGAAATATAAATTCCAGACTTTTGACACTCCAAGGAAGTAATCACTCTTTTAAATTAACATTTTCTGAACTATGGTCCTCATCTGTCTCCGCCTCTGCCCTTCTTCCTATCTCCCCAGTATAGCCTACTCATAATTTTAGGCAGTGTAAATCTACAGTTAAGTTTTCTACACTACTTATGTAATTCGTCTCCTGCAGAGAGAGAGATTGACGTGGAGATTTGCTGATAAAGAGAATTACATGTTACAACAGAGCGCTGATTCTAGGAGCGAAGAAGCAGCCTTAATCTAGTTATCCTACTAGCCATTTCCTAAAAGTTCAGTTGAGGCCCTGGCGTGTGTAGAGGCTGAGCTTTAATCCTTCCATCAGCATTCCCCAAAAGTACTAAAAGCATGGAGACAGAAATGGCGGAAAATGGGAAGAAGAAGACTTTCTATGTCGTCAACAAACACCATGAATCCAAGCGACATGCCTTCAAGAACTTTCTCTATAATCCGGATACTGGAGCTGTTTGCGGAAGGACTCCAATGAGCTGGGGTAAGTTGAAGAAATTACGGTACAGCCAGCATACACGTGTATTTGAAAAATCTAGGGCTTTCTAAAAAATGGGTCCTTTTTTTCTTTAAAAAATCTTTTCAGCTAACGCTTCAATTCGGCTGCGTTTCGAATTTTTATGCACTATGTTGACTCGTTTTAGCTTCCCCAGAAATTATGCACGCGTCCCAATAAAAAAAAATTGGTCTTTTTTCGCGGGGGAGGGAAGAGGGGGCATTGTTGAAAAAGAAAATCATTATCCATTATTTTTAATAATGCATTACTGTGCCCCAGATTACCCAGTATCGAGTTATACTCAGAAAAGAATTTAGAGATTTCCTAACTAAAGAGCATAAAAGCCATTTTTCGGGCCCCTCAAAAGAAAAGATTTTTTCCACGTTGCTTTTCCCTTGGAAAGTTCCACAGTAACATCCCGTAAGGATTTTCCAAAATCCAAAACAGCGTTAGCGAAACTTCCATTGTCATTGGGGGAGATTTTCTTATGACGGATTTTTCATTTTGCTTGCATTTTTTTATTTCCAGCGAAAATCACTATTTTCTACTTGATCTTCTTCACATGCCTTGGCCTCTTCGCCCTTGCAATGTTCGGATTATTCTGGAAATTTACAATTGAAGAGGATCGTCCAAGATGGACACTGGAGGATAGTCTCATTGGTACAAATCCTGGGATTGGCTTCCGCCCCATGCCTGATCAAGATAAGAATGCCGAGTCTACACTTATTTGGATTAATACCGTAAAGGAGAGGGAAGAATCCTTTTGGGCAACTGAACTTGAGATGTTTCTCAAAAGCTGTAAGTTTTACGACGGGTCATCCGCCCACTGATTCCTTATATTTTAAAAATGTCATTCTCTAATTACTATATGTACACTCAGACAACAAGACCGGAAAGCATTGTACCTACGAAAATGCCGTTAGCGCTGACGACACTATTGCATGCGATTTTGACCTTACGAAGCTTGATCAGTGTCAACCTGGGTCTGGATTTGGGTACACTGGGGCTGAAGCTGGATCACCCTGCGTCTTAATCAAGCTCAATAAGGTACACTCCTACTCCAATTAGTTTTGACTTACAAGAATGAGTTCAAAATTGAAAACCCCCTATAGATTTTTGGTTGGAAGCCAGAATCATTCATAGATGACAGTCTTCCAGACGACATGCCAAAAAAACTTCAGCAGAAAATCAAAGGACTAAAGGGATCAAGTGAGGTAAGGGAGCACGAAAAATAACCCCGACAATTTTTTTTTTTCATTTTTTTTTTTGCCGGCAGGTTAATTCAATTTGGATAACCTGCAACGGTGAGAACCCAGCAGACCGGGAGAATGTTGGTCCAATCGAATACCTGACCCCTGGACTTCCAAAAGAGGAATTCGGACAAATCCCTAACTACTACTTCCCATACGCCAAGCAGCCAAACTTCGAATCCCCCTTCGTCTTTGTCCGCTTCCCTAAACCAATGAGTAAGATCGAAGCTTTCGATTTCCAATAAAAAAAAAATCATTTTGCTGACGAAACTATTCTGATTTTCCAGGGCAAGTTTTGATTCAAATCGAATGCAGAGCATGGGCTAAGAATATTAAGTACGATCGATTCTTCCGTTCCGGCTCAACACATTTTGAACTTATGATTGATGGACCAGTTGAGACGTCTTAATTAAACTGGAATTTAGTAGTCTTTCTAAGGACAAGGAATAAATATTGGAAGTGATGAAAATTGGAAGCTTTTTTTATTGTACTCTCATATGTTGCGAAGAAAAATCTATTTTCCAGCCTTAATTTTTTTTTAATTTAAATGTGTTATTTTCTAAAAGGCTTTACGCAGCGACCAGCATCAAGGGCCCACTACGAAGAGCTTGTCTAAAAAAAGAAGAAAACTTGTCAATTTTAACGCCCACCATAATGTCTTGTAATTCGGAACAGGGCGTCTAAATCGGAACAAAATTTTAAAAATTCTGAAAATGAGCAAGATATGCGCGAATTTTTTTGTAGTTTTCGTAATATGCGCAGAAAAGGTTGTTGGCTTGTAATAGAAAACAATAGAATTTTTTTTACACGTTTCGCTTATTTTCTGAAATTTTGTTACGATTTAGACGCCCTGTTCCGAGTTAGAAGACATTACGGTACGTAAAGTGTTCCGAATCGGGACACTTTTCACCTTTGTTTAAAGATTTCTAAAAAACGGTTCAACGTAAAAATTTTCTGAAATAGGGGAACTGTTCAGCATTGAATGAAGAAT
>JABASM010001704.1:0-13355 GCA_019776545.1 Brachystomella parvula | reverse complement strand
GGTAAGTTTGTTATATATAGTGCATTCGTGCTTCGTAATATCCGGGTTCCCGGATCAAAAAGTATACTCCACCCTTTAATATCAACTTCAAAGCTAAAGAGGTTGATACTGTAAATGGACTTGCTATGTAAGTTTTGACGTTAACTTTGATATGGATTTTAATGTCTAGTTGGGCTCACACCTTCCTTCGGTTCTGTTTGGTCCAACTCCGAGGATCTGGTAATCATCTTCTGGAAATTATGTTATAATCTCAGAAAATAGGATAAATATTCTTCGATTTGTGAGCAGCGTCTTGATGCAAGGTGTTGATTACGCCTCGTCTGATCAAATAATCCGTGACAGAGTTCGCCCAACTCTTAGTGACCTGGAGGATTTCAATGATGAGGGCATCATCATTGCCTATGCAAAGACTTCGGAAACTGACAGTGATACAATGGGACCCGCCTATGTTACTAATGATTTGGGGGAAACATGGGGAAACAGTATCAAGTTCGAACCATGGTACAGTTTTTTTTTCAGACATTATTTCGTAAACTTTACTTGATTTTACATGAACATTTTGTGTGTACGATTTCAGTATTGATGGTTGCTCCACGCCTAAGAGGATCTACAGTCCAGTTCCAGACTGGTTGGCTAACCGTTGTCACCGAAGCTCAGTGATTGAAGATTCTACTGCACAGGAAGCAAATGCTGCAAAAATCGCAGCTTTGGAAGCCGAACTTCAAAAAATGAAGGCAATGTGTGAAATGATTCTTCAGAACCAAACCCAGACAGCAGTTCCAACCCCGGTGGTAGCTCCTCCTCCACTTCCACCGGTTACAACAACAGCCGCCCCTCCACCACCACCACCGCCACCGCCAATGATGCCTCTTAAGCTCTCCCAAACTAACGTAGTAATCAAATTGAAGACAAAGTCTGAACTTGAAAATCTCAAAACTGCGACGAAAACTGAAGTTGCAAATTCTTACCCACCTTCGATGTCTGATGTGCTCAAAGGCTTGTCTGCTGTAAAGTTGAAACCGGTTGCAAGGTATTCTGTTTTTCACACTTTAGCAATTGCAAGCTGTTTATGCAATATTTTTTGTATTGATGCCAAGGTCCCCAGGTGGTACTCCCTTCCGACAGAAACCAGAGCTGGATAACACAGATCCTGCCTCAATGCTTGCAGCAGCTCTCAAGAAGAGATTTGCGAGAGTCCAGTCATCACCGGCTTGGACTGATACAGAGGAAGAGAACAGTATGAATAGCAATGATAAGGAAAACATACCAGGCAGCGGGGCTGAGGACTCCTTTACTCAAAGCCCATCTTTCTACAGATACGGAGTCCCAGGTTAATTCGAGACCAAAGTGTAAGGAATCCAGGCGTTAGCGCTAAAAAAAAACACAAAAGCGCTAGGTGAAATTCATGTAAACCGATAAAACTCCCGATTTTCCACTGGTAATGCTAACCTTCTCTGTACCCATTAGAAAAATCCTGTTACGTAACGTGTGCTTCTATTCTCCTGAGCAGAAAAATTTTCATTGTAGGTTACTTTTTACCCTTTCTTAAAACTGATGTTGCCTTTCATGATTTTGATAATGAGATTATTTTGTTATTCATTCGAGTTCTTCATTGCATGAAGTTTTTTTACAATTTTGATATTAATAACAAAGTGGTATGGCCTTTAAATCTGTGAAACTTGGATACTGTTCTTTCCAAAGTCGCCTTACGCGTAGAATGCTGCAATCCGTTCTCCTACTTTTGTCCTGCATGTTAAGCGTCCCACTTGCTGATTCGTAATCTTGCTTTATTTACTCCAAAATAGACATTCACTATCTTTCTTTGTTCTTTTCTACGGGTGGAACTTGTCGCTTTTTATAAGTTAAAA
Source organism: Brachystomella parvula (assembly GCA_019776545.1). Lineage (NCBI taxonomy): Eukaryota > Metazoa > Arthropoda > Collembola > Poduromorpha > Brachystomellidae > Brachystomella > Brachystomella parvula. The sequence goes on along the minus strand of JABASM010001704.1, from coordinate 11,487 downwards.
GAATATGACAAATGGGAGAAATCTGATATGACACTCGTTAAAAGATATACAAGGGCACTTATACAACGGCAGTGAAAGTTCCTATCTTCATATTCTTTTTCTGTCTTTTTTCTAGAAGAGTCAGGAGAAAATATTCTTCTTTTGTTTACTCAAATTGGGATCAAATTGGATACTTCCAATGCTCAGCCCATTTAATCTTTTCTGAGTTTGTATCCCTGCTTACATGCTAAGAATGGAAAACCCGAATCCGACAAAAACGGATTTTCAAAAGATTTCTAAATTAGAAGGCTGCTTCTCCTTCTTTTTCTAAATTCTTTGGATCATATTTTCTCATCCCCGTTTTACAAGCTGGGAAGCTACACTCTTTTTTTTCTTCGTGAAAAGCGCAGCAAAGTAGAAAAACTACACAGCTACTAAAAAATATGCAGGAATTTTATTAAGAAAATTCTCAAGTCAAGGGCGAAAACCATTTCCTGGATGGTGGTTGCCATTTTATCATTTTGTCATTCATCTCCTAGGATCTAAATAATTTATCATATTTGAATTAAATGATCCATCATGAAAACCAGTTTAGTTTCAAACTGCCAAAAAACTTGCCTCTCTCTCTCTCTCAGTTATGTCTTTCCCTTCTTCGCTCCAATTTTCTCCAGAGTGAAAGTACGGAAGTATGAATGTCTTTCTGATTTCCGTGGAAAATATCACATTACTGAAAATTTCAAAAACCCCAACATCTTGTTTCAGAATGAGCAAGTCAGATTGATCTCTTTGAGTGACTCAAGTGGAACACTCTCTGCATATAAGTAAGGCATGATGATGATGAGTATTGGAAAGAAGTACAGGGCTTTCTCCCCTACTTTCTCTGATCAAAAACTGAAATTTCTTCCTTGCTCATTTTCTCTTCCTCTTTTCCACTTTCTGAATTTGATGTTCCCTTTTATGTCTTTCCTTTTTCAAAATCACTGGTGTGAGGGAATGGAACTTAACTTTCTCCTCAACTTTTTTTACGAGATTTCTCACTCCTGGTTGGTCGTGACTGGATAAAGGGGTTCTCTTCAGGTTGGTTCTGATGGTGGTTCCTTAATGTTTTTCAGTATAATGGAGTCCAAAAAAGCAATTTTACAACCTCCGTCTTTAATATTCTCTCAAATGAAGAAGAGCTTTAAGAGATCACACTTTTAAAACATATGGAGAGCATTTTTCAAGTTTTTTCTCCCATGTTTATGACAAAGCGATCGAGAGGAAAAGTGGTTATAGAACTGTTTTATGTCCTCCTACATCTCTCTATCTAACCCCCCCCCTTACCACCACCGTTACAAGGAAAATCATTACTTCTTTTCCGTGTTCAAAAATAAGGTTGGGGAAAGCTCCTAAAGCTTCATTACTGCCAACAAGGACTACACCGCTAATTCTAAGCTAAAATTAGCTTAGAAAATCTCTTGCTTAAAATTTGCTTGGTATGAAAAAACCAGAGCCTCTGGTGTAGTCCTTAATTGAGCATTTCGGATTAGGAAGATCCATAATCTTGAAAAGTTGTTTTTACTTTCCCTGAGGTCAGCATGAAGTTGGTGAGTGAGTAGGTGTGTGTAGTGAAAATGGTACTCTGGAGGCTTTCTCCTTCCAGCGTATCAGTTGAATCTCTCTGGAGACGCATTTGTAAGAACACAAGTGTTAACCTCAACATTTCTTCTCAGTCGTCTAGATTGACCGTATCATCACGTTAGAAAGTTTTCACTATCTTTTCTCACACGCCCAACCCCTACGCTACCTTCGTGCGGATACCTTTGGGAGAAAGTAAGGAATTTTTCCTACGGAGAAAATTTTCGGGAAAGAGGTCAGTATGGATGCCTCATTTTCTCGAGAAAAAATCATGAGAATATATGTAATGCACCAAGGCTATGGATTCGGAGAGGCAGAAAACTGAAATCTGCTTTCACCGTTTTCCAGTTGCAGGCTTCCATTTCCCTGGATTAATGACTACTACTAATGCAAATCAAATAAATTATTTAAATGAAGTGGATTATGGCTCTTACCGCTGTTTATACTCTTTAGGGATTGCGTGTATGCAGATAGACTAATTTGCGAAAAACCTTGCAACGGTTGTTCAGTTTTTTATTTTGTTTCTTTCAGGACTAATTTTTTAATATCATTAGACTCCTTGTATATTTGAATAATTTATATTCAGTGGGGAAAGTTTTGCTCAGGAAAGGCTGAGCAGACACGAACTTTCAGTCTTATACCAAGAGACCATGCAAAATATACGTTCTACGATTTTCCTCTCCTCCAGTGGAGCAGAATGGAATTTATTTGGACTTTTTAAGCATATTTTCAGTTCTTGAAATTTCTAGGAGAAAACAAAAGGATCTCCTATTCACCGGAGATTAGAAAATATATTTATGGGCCTTGCTATATCTAAAAATAGTCTCATAAACTTTCTGGTATAGTAGTAGGTAGTAGCCTTTCGCAACTCAGAAACGTCGTAGAGAAAAGGGTGGTCAATGAATTCTAAAATTCCTCCCTATTCTCAAATTTTGCTTGGAGAAAATAACTGAGTGCCTGCTTTCTTCGGGCCTCTATTATTATTACTTTACTTATATTCGTATGTGAAAGACGAAAAGCGCTGAAAAATATCCTAAAATTATTCTAGAATATAGGATGTCCAATGGCATCCATCAATATTTTATTAAAAGGAAAGCAAAGGTTTTTCTCTTCATTCATTCTGACTTGAGCTTAGCTGGGACTGAGAAAATAAATTATGCAGCTATATGCGTATGCGTGATCCCATTCGATATTCTTAGTTATCCATTCTGCTATAAGGCAGTAGTCTAAGATTACTGACCCTGTTTTTGGAATCACAGACTTTTCCTTGCATTTAGATTAGAAAATTTGCTAAATTCAGAAATTCGCAAGAAATACGTGCGTGGAATTCAACCTAATATTTATTCACACTAGCGCTTATAATAAATCAGCGTTTCGCTCTGGCTTTTTCCCATTACTCTTGAGTCTTGACGCAGGTCGTTAACTGTAAGCATGCCTTTTAAATTTTAAATTTTAATAAAAGATTTCTGGAATCGCAGAGAGTTTTGGAGTAAATAAACGAGAGGGAAAGTGAATAGATGGGTCCTACCTCCCGGCTACTATTTAATCTACGACATGAAAATAAAACTAGCTTTCTCCTGAGTGAAAGTCATGCGTTCTCTCTCTCCCAGTCCCCCCTTCCTCTTCCTTTTCCAACTCACCCTCTTCTTTCCTATTACAAAGACAGGGAAAGTCTACGAGAGGATAGGTTTAAGTTAGACAGCCCAGACTTTCACTTTTTCTTCCATTTAGGACAAGGAGGGGAAGGAGCGTATATTCAGTCACAACTTTCATAGTGTCCGATCCACATCCATACTAGAAATATAGCCAACTTCAGTTCTAAATATCGGGATGCGTAACCACGTTTCTACCGTAGAGACAAAATCAATCACAACTTCACTTTCTAGTACAGAGATTTCAAGTTCCAAATCAGCCGTCTGAACAGTTAACCTGCAAATCCAAACAATCGTCACCTGGAATTAATTAATTCCACTCTTCAGAGTTTTTCGTGGAAATTAAAAGCTAAGCTACAAACAGTAGGTTTGGGGATTTAAAGTCCTTGTGAGAAATGAAACTGAAGCTGCTGCAAAGATTTGAATAGCTGAAATCGAGCTCATACCATTTACCTATGATCTGATCTACTAGTTTAAAAAACAAGGTAAGAAACTTCTTGCTTTCTCCTATGATTTGATTAGATTGTAATTCAAGATCCTTGTATTGAATATCCTTGTGTCTGTGATGAGACTCGAGGAGACGAGTAGTAATATAGTAGTAGAAGTTTTACTACTATGAGATAAGAAGGTAAAATTGCATGTTTCTCATTCACTCCACGCATCATCTCATCTCATTTACTATAATACGTAACCTTTGTTTATATTTTCTCCTGACTACCACCTGCCATGCAAGGAACTCAAAGTTACGTAAGGAGAAAGTGACTAACTTCAGTTCCAAAGAAAAAATGATCCGCTCCATTCTAGAAGACTCTGTCTACCCATTTCTATTTCTAGAAATCCCATTTTCGTCGAAATTCTCCTCTTTTGTAAATAAAGTTCTATCATCGGCTATTTTTAGATTCTCGAAAATTAGGGGAAATGTCTGGACGCTCTTGTATTTTCTTGGACGACTTTCACTTTCAGTAAAAAAAAGTTTTTCATTTTCCGGGCTTAATTATTTTCTTGTGGAAGTCAGAACCGGTGTAGCGTGAAGGAAAAGAATAATAATTAATTCTCAGCATGTACCTGATCTAGAAAATGAGAAAAGGAGTTTGAATTTTTTTCTTGCAAAGAATGAGGTTGGAGAAGAAGAATAGGAAGTTATTGGAAGAGAGAAAAGTAAGGAAAAGAAAAAGAAGGGAGTGATGAGAATCTTGTTTAAGGGAAAGAGAAAGTAAGTACACAACGGGCTATAAATCAATTCTGCCTCTTCCATGTCTTCTTCCGAAATGCGTTTATTTTCTTCCTCTGTACGAGAGAAGTATACCTACTGGAGAGAGAGAGAAGGGCTCAGGAGGTACTTATCTCCAATACACAGTCATTTTATAGACCATATTAGCAACTAGATCCAGTTTCCTTCTACTCTCCTCAAGCTCAGGTACTTACCTCGACCTATCCGTAATGATAGGAGAAGTGGGATTCGGAGAGAGAAAGTAGTGAAAGTGGAAACCACTCCAGATACGACAGGATCCAATAAGAATTTCAATGATCACGGTTCATAGAGTAGTAGTTATACACTAGTAGTGCAGAAGTAAAGCAGAATGAAAATTCATGGGAGTGGCGAATGGGAGTAGTCAGGAGCAGTTTTCCATGTCCAGCTACTTTTACAATTTACTCAGATTCTAATATAGTTTCAATGCTAACAAAGAAAATTTCAAAGAAGTTCAAGGGAAAGTTGTCTGAAGGATCATCTTAAAACTGGTCACGTAAAAAGACAAAGAATTTGTAGTTTATTTTGTAAATTAATTGGATTTAGTACGGTGGAGTTTTGCAGTACCGTGGAGCCGGGTAAAACAGGACAGCTGAGGTGGAAGGAGACACGAATATGTAAATTAGGTTAGCAAAACTCTTCGTTCACGAAACTGAATTTTCTCAGCATCCTAATGTTGACGAGGAGGCCCAACCACTACAATGCTCGAAATTTACCGCAGGTGGGAGGGGTGCTATATTGTATATCCATCCGATGGATATATAGTATAGCACTCTTCCAACCTGCCCTAAATTTCGAGCATTATAGTATATGTATACATTTAAAAATTTCCGAAAGAAATTACCCTACAAGCGCAGAAGCCTTTTGCAGCAGCAGCCTTTTGAAGCCTAAACGCATATTTCGTTTAAGAAAAGCGAATGCTAGCCCTGGTTCTTTATTCTTGTTTCTTCTCATCTCAACTGTCGCTACTTACCCCGCTCTATGGTAAATATTTCAGAATTTATCAACCGCTATTCTTCTACCAGAATGTTGTGTGTATTCATTTTTGACTTCTATAGCTGAAAAAAGCTGCCGAAAATTCCACGCCTGAAATTTTCAACAATTTATTTCCAGTCATCACTTTTATTGCTTGCTGCACAGAATTTTGAGTGCTAAAGTAAAAGATGGGCAATTCGATTTCTCTTTGCTAGAGTGATGAGCATAGGAAAGTAATTACTTGCCTCAGATTTTGAGCAGCTTTGAATTTTCAGCTCCAATGATTTACCCTACCTACCTCCACATCCTGATTTTACGTTCCCATTTCCATACTATAGATCCCATAGAATGCAGTTGACAAAGGCTGACCTAATTTTTCCACTCAACCGGAATGCTTACATAATTAAACAATGGCTAGGGAAGGGTCTGTTTATTTTATAGGCTCGTAAGGACCGACACCAGTCCATTATTTCCTTTCATCAGAGAGAGACTTTAAGCACTGGATTGAGGTTCGGAAAGCCGTGAAGGGCAGCATAGAGCTCATGCACTAAATTGAGTCTTGTTGAGTGAAAGGTAGTCGGGGATTACAGTATAGGAGCTTTCATTTCCATTGGCTCTTCCTCTGCTGGTGTGAAAGTTGGGAAGAAAGAAAAGAAAGTTCAGTCACCTCTCCCACCGAATCTGTTGCTCTATCCCCCTCCTCTGCCTTTTGTCTGGATGAAGGGAAAAGATTGCTCTCTTAGGCTGAATGTGACCTAGTTAACTCTCCTTCGTCATGACGTCATTGGAGAAAGGCAGGGATTTTAAGGTTTTACTTCCAGCCCTTCTCATCAGTAGGGCCAGCTTATACATTTCCTATAGATCCCATTTATCTCTATCCCTTTTTCTTTTCTAGAAATTGGCTTTCTAGAGGGCTTTTTTGCCAGAAAAAATATTTTAGAAGGGAGTACGAATTTTGTGGTTTATACTACGCAGTATTTTCATTTTATCTTACTTGAGCTCTTATTTTTACTAATTTCCCATATTCATATTAGAATTAACCCACGCTTTTGCATTTTCCTCTCCGATTTGCCTTAATCTGTTCCATGGTCTTAATTTCATTGGAAACTTACTTTTGAAAATTTTTTTAAATCTTCTGAACTTGGACTTTCGTTTAAAGAATTTAAGAATTCGTACCAGAGAATCGGAATTTTTCAGTTTAAAATGATTATCAGGAGGCGCTTTTCATTTCAGGGATAGTTTACTTGAATTTTGAAGTCTCCTCAGTTTCAAGTGGAAGAACCATGATTTTCCATTTATTTTAAAAAGAAAAATCCGGGATTTTTTATTTATTTACTAAAACTAAGAATGATATACTTTCATTTTCGGGGGCTTTTCGTTTCTTTGACGTCTTTTCAGAAGTGGAGGCGCACGCTACCAGAGTGATTTATGTTATTTTACGAGCTGGCTGAGAATTTAAGCTCAGCGTCCCCATCTGCCTCCTTCACAACATTTCCGGATAGTCTCCAAGTGGATACTAAATAATTCAGGAGAAAGTACACCTGTAGGTAGCTTCTAATTAAATAGCGTGGAAGTCTCTATTGAATTCCCTCCACCTTTCATGAGGCAATCGTAATCACAGCTCTTGCGCAATTTTGTGTAGAAAATTTTAATTATTGTGTAAGAAATTCATTTCAATGTTAATCCTGCTTTCAACTAAAAAAATACCTCAGATGTGATTATTAGAAGTAGATGTGCGTTCGATATTTTTTTTACTTTCCCCCAGTATAACGACAGTTTAAGTGGAAGCTGTTGGTGGTTTGCCATAAATTGATTGCCCCGCTCTGGTTTCTATCTTAGTCTCATTAAGAAAATGACGATGGTCCATTAGGAAATGTATTTTGTACTTTGTTCTCTTCTCTTTCTAGGGCACAGGGAGAAAGTAGGAAAGACGAGAGTTTCGTTAGAGAAGAGGCGGAGAAATGATTCCTTTCACTGCTTCCATGCTTTGCTCATCTGGACGTGGTCAAAACCCAGCAGGAAATTTGATCATTATTGATCCATGGGTAAGTTCATCGTTAACAAATTGATCCTGCCACTCCTAACATCCCAATCTAGTTAAGTTCAGGTTTCGCTCCATTTAAGTTCACCTTAGAATCAACTAGACTCCTATTTTCATTGAGCTACCCTATTCTGGGGTAATTACGGACACTTTTTTGGGTATGCCAAAAANCCTATTCTGGGGTAATTACGGACACTTTTTGGGTATGCCCAAAAACTTGCCATAATTCAGTGCCATGTTTTAGAACAGTGTCTCTCTACTGAATGGTACAGCTACCAAAATTTCAGACCTTTACATTCACTGATAAAAATGATAAAAACGGTGGTGTCGGAAATTACTCCAGGTTTTTCGAAATTCCAAACAGCTCTCCATTCTAAAATTTAAAGGCATAGCCAGCAATATATCCGTTAAAGAAACTGATTTCAGCAAGCTGAGTAGTTTCGCAGTGTAGTCTACGTAATGAGGACTTCCGCCGGAGCCATAATTCAACGATCGCGCTGTTTGCCGAACAGAGTTATTTAAGGTTTCCCAAAACCATTGAAATACTAATTTTGTGGGGAAATTCTTACGCTACGAGGATTAAAATTTTCAGTTGTTTAAAAGTTCAGTTAGGTCTAAGTCCCGGATGAGTTTTCTCGGGTTTTCGCGATTCTTAGAAAAATACGCACAAAATGCAAAGGATCCTGAAGTAACGCGTCTGTCCGGAATTACCCCAGGATACAGTAAATATACTCCTTACCAAGGTTCTATCTCTAGTCCGGAAAAACTAAAGGAAGAGAGCTCATTAATTTCATTTGAACATCCCATTGTGAGGAGGAAAAAATTTTATGAGTAGTTAATGATGTCAAATTTGGTTCTGGTTCTTTTGTGACACGGGAAGGGGAAGAATGGATGAGCAAAATTTAAGAATTCCTCCATTATAGTACTCGAAGGATTATTTCCAGAACATCACTTTAGCAAGGAATTTCTCCGTTCTCATTTTCATCATTCAATGAATACGCCGTCATCTTTCAATTAAAGTTGTACAAATTTCAGGAATAACTTTCACTTCAAAAAATAATCAAAATGGGTATCTCTCGGCTGACTCTGATGGAAATTTTCATAAATTCAATTAGTGATTAATTCGGAGATCCTAAATCTTAAAAAAAAGTGAATTTGTGGTTTACGGATTTACAGACTTGTACTTTCACTTTTTCTTTATTTATATTCTCTGTAATCAAAACCTTTTCATTAAATGAGACAAATGAAACACATAGTAGTTCCAACCAGCTTCAAAATTTTCTTTCTACGAAAATAAAATTTAAAAAAAGATAAAAAAAAATGTGAAAGGAAAGTAAAAAGAAACAAGTGCTCACTTTCAGTTCTCAAATGGGATTTTCTGAATTCCTTTAAGTTTCATATTTCTCCAATGGACCTTGACTAGGAAAAATAGCCTATAAGATTTTTTCAGTTTTTATGGGATTAAATAAAATCCTGCTTTGTTTTTCGTTCCGAGTTTCTTCTCACGGCCACGGAATTAATTTGAGCTTAAATGGACTAGTTCCCACTTCCGGCTTTGCTAATAAGGCCTCATGAGATTACCGACTGAGACTCTATCCCACGCAGTTGACTCCCCGTGATTTTGTACTTCCAAGTTATTACAAGGGCTACTCTGAGAATGGGAAGGCACTTGGGAGGCTCTCAGTAGGGAGGTACCCTATTCCTTTGTTCTTCCTTCGTAACTTGCTCTCTCAACTGAGTGGCTCGTATAGAAATTAATTAGGAAGAGCATGAAGGATTAGATTAAAAAATTTATAATTCACATGCGAATAATTTGTTTTCCTCTGGGAGTCCACTTAAGCCCCCTCATTATATTCCAAATTTCCTGATTTAATTTGGAGAAGGATGTGGGTATAATCAGAGCGTCACGAGATTTTGAGTGCTCAAGTGAGCAGCTACGGGGGAAGAAGAAGCGAGTGAGGGATTAATTTGGTCATAGGAAAAAAAAAGAGCTCTCTCCAACTTTCTCCTCTATAAATGTAGGAGGAAGAAAAAAATTCTCTGGAGAAAGTAAAAGTACAATAGTACAAAGTTTCAATTTATTAGCAACTTTTTTTTTCTCTCTTCCCAGCTACTTCCTCAGTCTCTTGAGACTTATTTTCTCCGACTTAAGCTTTAGTAGAGGGAACCTATGTATAAGACACAGAAGAGGACATGTTTCCATACTTTTTTTTCACTTCTTTTCCAGAAAGTTGGAAACGAGTGAGGTAGATTCTAATAACTAATTTTGTAAAAGGGAAATCCCTATTGATTTCTTCTACAGTATCACCATTACCATGAAATCCAGACGCCGGATCTCAATTTTAAAATCGAAAATTCTCGAATGCTAGAATAGCTGATAGGATCAAAAGAAAATTAAAAAGGTCTCACATAGGTAATCCGATTTTATAAAAGTTGGGTGAGGCTGAAGGATTTTATGGAAAGCTTGCGGGAGCGTTATTCCACCCCACAAGATCCCAGAAATAGGAACATCATTTTTTGGATTTTAATAATGAATTTTCAATATAAAATTTTTCACAGCAAATTTTTCGTGCTCGTTCAGCATAAAATTGTCACTTGCTTAGCACTTGAAGAAGCAGAAGGGAAACTCATTAGCAAGTTTCTTTGTTCTTTTAATTTTATCTTGATTTCGGAGCTAAATAAATATTCCAACTCAATTCAAAGTAAACAAGGAGACTAATTTCTAAGAATTATTAAAAAAGAATCGTGCCGAGGCTGATTTTTTTTCTTAAAATTTGCATACCAATAAAAGGATGCTACTTATATTTACATTTAAAATTCATAGAGAATGAACTAGATTTTTTTTTCTTGAAAGCACCCGGAATTATGAAAAGTTTGACAATGCTAGAGGCTGTCCATTTAGAGTTTTAGATTAGTTTTTCAAGAGAGAGAAAATTTCTTTTTTGGTGGAATCCTGTTTTTAAAGATGACAAGGTTCTTGACGACAAACGAGGAAAAGCATATGCTCAGTAAAAAAGAAGAGAGGAAAATTAAGTCCGCGTCCTCACTTTTTACTTTAATCTACTTTTTTTTTTCCAGGAGATGAATTTTGTTTGTAAACTCCTTTTACTATTCTACGCTCTAAAGTTAAGAATAACAGGAGCGTGGATCTTAACTTTATTGTAAATCGACTCAAAATTATGTTAAAATGTGTCAAAAGAATGGGCTCAAATTTTTCATTCCATTTTCCGTGTCCCTTGGCTGGCTTGACAGGAGTTTTTTTTATTGCGTCTTCACCAACTTGTCTACTGTATTTACTTGGTAGAGGAGAAAGCTAGAGTGATTGTAATCCCAAGTAAAACTTTCCCCGCCCGAGAAGAAAGAAAAAAAAACACTCAGGATACAATGGAAATGAGTTGTATTCTTACGAAAAGGATTTGAATCAAACCGTACAATGAAAAACTTAATCTAGAATTTGGAAAGCTTAAAACTTAAGAAGAAAATAATCAGTTTCTTTAGAAATACATTCTGCTTACTACCTAAACTACAAGAACAAAAAGAGACTTAAAAAAACAGTTGTCGGGTTTTCCAAAGTAGGATAAGCTTTTCGTCTCGTCTTGGTTAATTATTTGACCACGGTTAACAATTAAAGAAGCTTGAAGCCGATTCCCGCGCAGCGGACCTAAAAAAAGAAAGCTGTTAAACGTGTTGAAAATGGAGTGAAAGTTGGGCCCAAGAAATAGTATACTGGAGAAAGTTTTGCACTTTTTTGAAATTTAAATAATCGAGATTTTGAAAAAATATTTAAATAAACCTTGCAAACACGGGAGTATGGAATAGCGCGAGTGTAATTCATTCGGTGTACACAAATACCGAGTACCGGGTGTATATGGGGTTTTTTAAAATTTCTATGAATTACTGACGTTTTCTGAAATTCTTATGAATTTCTGACGTTTTCTGAAGTTCTTATGAATTTCTGACGTTTTTTGAAGTTT